>JAQGAP010000115.1:0-67577 GCA_034697805.1 Orchesella bifasciata
GTCGCTATCACTATTGTTTGGGGAATAACAATTTGCGTTTTCTTCTTCCTCGTCCTCACTTGAGCTCACATTTCGAGTTTGAACTAAATTAGCTCGTCTCCGTTTTCTTTCCGGTTGGCGTCCTTCAGCACGGTTGTGCCTTTGGCTAGCATCGCTTAATAAAAATGCTGGCACAGGAGGATGAGGGTTGACTGGCTTCGGCATAGCTTGAACAGCAGCCACAACAGGTGATTGTTGTAGTGGAGGTGTGCTGGCCTGTTTCTGTTCTGTATTATTCTTTGCATTCTCAACTATAGAGCTTAGTATCGAATTACCCCCACTGCTTTCACCAGAGATGGTAATGTCTAAAATCGATTGGGAAAGGCCAGTATTTCCTTTACGACGTCTGGGAGGTCTTGTGGGTGGTGGTCCAGTAACCTCATCAATCTGAGAGGTTTCAGAGGAGTTTGGTGCTGAGTTTTCACTCGTGCTTTCTTCGGAGATATTGATGTCCCGAGTTGATGGGGAAAGGCCAGTACTAGTACTTGCCGCAGGCTCATCAATCTGAGCAAGGGGAGGACGATTACGGTTAATATTTTTCTTGTATGGCGCTGGCTGAGGGTTTCTGTCAACCCTGTCTGGTTTGGAGTAGTCCAATTCAGGGGATGGCTCCTTCTGATCGTCTATTGAATTCTTTGTAGCCTTTGCCATGTCATCATTTGAATCCGAACTGTATGACAATTGCTTTGCGCTTCTTTTATTCTTGGACGTTTGTTTCTTTGTGTTTCCCTTTTTACGAGGTAGTGCTTTCTTTTTAGGGAACATTATTACGGCATCCTCTTCCCCAGATGTTGTGTCATCCCCACTTGACTCAAATAGAGCGGGGTCATAGATATAATCTATTTCCGGTTTCCCCGTACAAACATCTAAGTCCTCGTCATAATTATCATTCCAGTCTAATACGACAACACTTGAATTGTCGTCATATGCAAACGACTCTGTGCTCTCCTCTTTAATTGGCTCAAGCATGATTTCATTTTGTTGCGATAGTCTGGGAGATTTGCGGGTAGTCTGGGCGCCCCTGCCTTCTTCTTCAACACCAGACAATACGTTGCTAGTTCTAGCAACTCTGGAGGATCTACGTGCTGGGTTAGGGGTACCATTCAAGTACTGTCTAATAGTCATATTAGACAGTCCATCCCAAGGCTGTATATTTTGTGGTTGGTACAAAATTACATAGGGCTGAAAGCATTCCGTCTCAATGAGATCATCATAATCGTCCTCGTCCGGCCGAATGGCTCCGAGGGACTCCACCGCCATGTGTGTGTAATAATAATTCATTAGTTGCGGCAGCATCTCATGGCGGAAGATCTGTCGAGCCTCAGCTAAGTCCATTTTTATAGTCCAAAGGTGGACGCTTGTTGGGACGCTGTTGAACCAAGCATTCCACGCAGATCTATTTTCCTTTCTGACGTATGGTGTTGAATCTTGTTGTGACATAATCACAAAGTAGCCCTCCTGTCTTGCGGTGCACACAATTTGAACTATAAATTGTGTGCGATAAGTATGAGCTGGGTTGAGGGTATAGATAATATTTCGGTTCACACCTGGTGGTGTTCCATTTAAAAAAGATCCTCCGCTTCCGTCTCGAGAAGGAATCAAGATACTACGCTCTTGAATTATTTCTCTAAAAGTTTTTCTCGTGTTTTTTGCCTCGATACACATGTAATGGGAATACAATGCATCAGCAGTTGCAGCTAAAAATCTAATTCGCTGGTGCCTGGTAAGCCCAGATAAATAGTGCAGCTGTGCTTGGTCCAAATTCATCAGGAACAAGAATCTGCATAATTACAAATAAAATTTATTTGGATCAGTCTAACAGTAAATAAACCTGGCAATCAGCAATATAGACAACTAGCAATTAGATAAGCGATGGCATTGACTTTAAAGTGGTTTAAAATGACGTTCCTTAACATTTTGCACTTTCCCTATAATTGAGGTGAAAAACAGAAGTTCACTTGACTTTTGGCCTTAAAACAAGTTAATAATGATTTATCTAGACAGTAAAATTCATTTATCACAATCTCGGAGTTTAATTCTAATGATCTCAAAGGTTATATCGGGGTCAAGGGTAAACACAGCTAGAGCATTCGGTTGATGCAGCGTGGACCGAGTTGAGATTCATTAACGCATCTCAAGGTTAGGCGAACCAAACAGACAACAAACAAGGAGGTGGGATACTGGTTTTGGTCTAGTTTTTGTTGCAGCTGTCTTTGTTATTGTTTTTTTATGCTGGTTTTTCGGTTTTTACGATAGACAAACATAGTTAAACCATGATTGATAAGGTTTACTAATGAATTCTCCGTGATTAAAAGTATAACAAAAGCATAATTTAGTGCAAAAAAAATTTAGCCGCTCAAGTCTTCCATCTCCTTTTTTGTTGTCTGTTGAGTTTGCCTAAGCTTGAGATGCGTCTATGAATCTCAACTCGGTCCACGCTGGGTTGATGTTTCAACTTATATGTAACGCTTATTAAATTGAGTTAGCTTATCAGTTGACCTTGTTCCCGTGACCTCAGATAACCCATCTGTGAACATAACAATTATGTTTACCTATGCTATCGATTTCTGAAAATAGAATTAAAAAACGGCAACCCGTTCGAAAGTTATCATGTTCCCACACAGACGCACATGGACAGACGGACATAGATACCAAAACGATTAACAACCAACAAGTTGCTAGTTTATAAATGTTAGCTAGAGTTATGGTAAACTCATATTATGCAATCATAACAAACCATCCCTGTCCTATAAAATTTCTTATCTTCCCCCAATTTACTTTTCCTTCAACACCCGCTTTACAATCATTCTTTCGTTATTTTATCCCGTGTGGTCATTGAAATAATGGGGAATTTTTGTTAAATTTCATGCCTTACTATGCCACCGTTTTTGCATATTTATGATAAAAAGATTACAATACGGTTACCCAATTATGGTGCAATACTAAAAAAATCATATGGGTTTTGAGTTAGCGCACAAACATATCAAATGCCAGACAAACCTTAAACATCTAATGGAATTTTAGATAAATATGAAAAGATATTTTGACTTTGTAACATGCTTACAGTAATATGGTTCTCTCCTCTAACTGCTGTCCCCTAAGCATGTCATTGTTAGTATAACCTGTCCCTGAAGTCTGCAATATTTAAAATTGATTATTAGATAACTTGCATGCTAAACAAATATTTTTTTCAAAGTAAAACAGACATTACTCACTGCTCCGAATTTATTGGCTTTCTTCACAAGGTTAGCCCTTTGGTGACGTACTACTTCGTGAACTCGTGTGGCTGTCAGAAGAGTAGCTCTGTCAAAATTCCATCCTAGTAGTGACAGCCGGGTTCTTAATTCCGTTGACCTTATGATTACGCGTGTAACGTCCCTAATCATAAGATCACTGCTCCTATAATGCATTCTTAAATGCTTCCGGAACTGTGATGTGGGGCACCAGTTATTACAAAATGGACAAAATGTCCAATCCGGGAATTGCACGTCAGGTTCGCCAGTTGGGTAATCGGGAACGTGAACTGGTGGGTTATCCCACAATATTGCGAGGGCTTCCCTTTTTTTCTGGTAGAATTCTCGTTTCTGTTGAGCATCGTTATCTTGATCAAACTTTTCCTTGCGTCTCTGAGCATAAGCACGTCTTTTAGCTATAACGTGAGGTCGGCTTCTATATTCTCTCGTCTGTGCGAGATACTTCAGGTAATTCGGGCCCCCGTGTCTCTGTTTGTTTCTTTCTCTTTCTTTTACCGGATCGTAATAACGTTTGGTAAGTTCCCTTTTTTTAATAGGATCGTAAGTTTTTCTTACATATTCATTTACTTTTTTACGGTGTTTTTCTTTCTTGGCCGGATCCATTTTTTTAAAGTATTTATTCGCTTTTATATTGCGCTTTCTTCTTCTCTCTGCTAAAGCATCGGAATCCAAATCAGCAGCCGGAACGTATTCTTTTTTGCGTTTTTCTTTCATTTTTTGAGGATCATAATTCCGTTTGTTTCTTTCTCGTGCATCTTCAAGATATTCTTGATATTCTTCCTCGTCGCCACCTTTCTTTCTGTCGCGCCATTCTTTTGCTTTTTCTCGTTTATACTTTCTTCTTATAGCTTGTTGAGCGGGTGTCAGATTTCTCATTAGAATTTTCATATTCATTGCTGTTTTTCGAGTTTGCTCCTCATCCTCGCTTTCACTTAGATAGTCTGATTCCTGATCATCGGAGGACCCCATTTTATGGACCTAGAGATGACCAACCATAACTTGCATGAATTTCTACAGATAAATTTGTTTAACATAACGATGAATTTATAATTATAGTTTACCTTGACAGATATCAAATTATTGATCCAAAGGAAAAACCAATTCAATTCACAAAGTTTTATTTATGCACTTTGTTATAGTTCTTAACAAGATTTTTATTCCGTAGATTGTCACTTGTTTCAAAGCGGAGGTTTCAGTGTTTTACAGTTTCAAACTTTCACTTGATGTCAGTTTCAACTGTTACTGGTTTTCACTTTACACTATTAATTATTCAGTTGAACTCTTCACTACAATTTTTGTATGCAGTCATTAGGTGCAATCGTCTTTTTGCATAAGTGTCAATGATCACTACTTTTAAGTTAATATCATAGCTGAAATAAGAGTACGGAGAAAGTTATGCATTCATTCATTCAAACCAAAGTTCTTCCACAATTATAAAATTTAATGCTTGTCTACATCAATAGATATGATCTTGCATAAAACTGCAATCATATCAGAGAAGTGTTCACTTCCGCAATAGATGAGTTAAGGTTGAGAAAATATAGGGGCATTATGAAATACGGCTTAGCATTTCCCAAAGAAAATAATAGCTTGCACTCTATATACACACTAACTAATCCACTTTATGGAGTTTCACATGGGCCATAATATGTTTGTTAATATACATTCCCATTTTTTAACATACAAGTTATGCGAACTGCATGAAGACATTCATCGTTTCATCTAACCGGACCTATGGACCGGTATATCTAGCCGTTTGCATGCATTTACTTTGCGACACACACAAGATAAGAAATTCAAGAAATCTGAGTCAGATTCGGCAATCTAAAGAGATAAATCATATAACACATATCTGTATTGCAAATGCACTTCTTACTACTTAATTTGTCGCAGTATCTAATGAGTTATTTATATTGTCCGATGTGCATACATAGGCAGCTGGCCGTGGTGGATATATCGAGATATTGAAAGCTTTTGCATGACATACTATTACGTACCCTAATCTGTACTTTCTGCTGCTTTACTACTTTGGCGACCTAAACTGTTAAATGATATGGATGTGGAGGACAATATTTTCAAGCCGAGTAAAAGTTATTGCTGAATGTTTTATAAACAACATCAAAAAAGTCATATAATGTTTCAGTTCTTCCAGTGAAATAATAGCATTTCTTAGTTCCATAAACTTGTTTGTCACTTGCATAAATTTCCATTTGTACTTCAAGAAGAACGAACCGGTGCAATAATATGAATCCATCAGAGACATACTTGTCACACTATGATTTTTTCCGACCTCCGTGTCTAAAATTAAATGAGTGATGTAATGATCAGCGTGGCATAGGAAATGTTTTTTATGGGGTCTCCAAGTCCTCGTGGTATTCCAAAGTCGCACTTTAGTTCTAAAAGCTGTTGCGGTTATAGAAAAGCCATGCCATCATTTCGGTACCCATTATCATTCAAAATGTTCCGTAGCAAAATTGAAAAGGCAACAGCATCAGTTTCAAGTGTGGAACAAAGCATAATGAATGGACATGATAGTCATTGTGCTCGTGTTCGTGATATAATGAACCCATGAAATTACCAAATGGAACGATGATTCATGCTCACAAACGTCAAAGTACTTACAAACTACATCCAGTTTGATAAAACCCGTTCATTATAAATTTATACATTCTTCCTTTTTACGGAAATTCAGAAACACATCTTTTCAGCATTCATTATTATTGAAATCTGAATTTTTTGTGGCTCTAAAAGATATAAAAACCGATAGGTTGGGTTGTGTATGCTATAAAAAATATGCACGTAGCCATCATCAGCACTTCAACCGCAACGTTTAGATTTAAGGGGTTAGCTGAGAATTTTTAGGTGAATGCAAAAGAGGAAAAGAGTAGCAGTGAGTGCTATGTCATAAAGAGACAATCTATACAAACGAGGTAAACGAAGTTATTATTCTTAACAAAAGTTTGCCTCACGAGTCTTTTCAAATACTTTTATTTTCATGGAATAGCTCATGCCAGTTTCAACAACCAGTTGCATATAAATAAATCAATTCAAATGTCAAAACAAACTTTATGGGCTTCCTCTTTTTGCTGCCAAACCCTGTACAATGACATTCAAACATGGAGTTTGTATGTTTACATACTCAAGGTCAACACCATGCGTTTGTATGCATTCATGCAACGCTAGCAGTAATGTCTGTCGTTCTGCCATGTCTGTTCACACATTCTTATTTTCCCATCAAATTGTTATTCATTCATTTACGCTACTGTACATTCGGTTGGTTGAATTCAGTAGCAAGAACGGTATAAACTTATTCCCTGATTTCATTCCATGCGAAATACAATGAATGCAAGATTGTGCAGTGTAACTGTAAATATACAAATAACGTATTTTGACTCTGGACGATGAGTCAACAACAAAGTGAGAATGCACTGAAAGCAGTAATGAATTTTCAGAGGTGCATGAGCATCAGCAGATGTTGATTTGTAGCAATTTGTTATATAGGCTGCAAGTAGGCTCAAAGTGCTGTAGTTTGTCTGCACATTAAGTGAAATGTGATTGAAGATTAGCAAATTTTCACTGGGGGCAGCTGCAAAAGCTCCGTCATTTATTTGTACTATAGACAATGCTTAAAGAAGTATATCGTGCATATCGTGGTTTTTATATAACTCATGTAATAATGTGACAATAATAGTGAGACAAATTGCCTATATGAGACATGTATTTTCTTGAGGAGAAAATTACTGATGATATTCGATATTGGTCGAAAATGACGCATGACATTAAATTTTGCATTCGTTAAATGTACGTCCATGAGATAATATTCTGTTCTTCTATCTATCAAGTTCTCCATTCCAGCAGCAACCTAACCAGTAAAATCTAGAGACTTTTGTAAAGTATTAAGACAAATTCAAGATTCTTAACTCAGTCATATGCCTTTATTCCATGCAAACAAGGTGATTCTTAGAATCGAGACAGTTGACATACCATTAACGTGAGTTAACGTGAGAAGACTGCGAGCAAAAAGGATGAAGAGCAAAAAGGATGAGAGCATGTCTTGCAACAGTTCTTATTGGCGGCTTCACGGCGATATAAAGTATGTTGAATAGCATTTAGCTGATTGGAAGGAAGTGATGTGCATAAATGATCATGATACATTTAATTGTGTCCATTTATTTGGTTAGTTTTTCAAGGAAACAATTTTTAGGAAACGACGTTTTTAAGCAGGTTGGATGGCTAGGAGCAACATTTATCATACGTGTCCACAGACTAGAAACCAGGCTAAAATGACCAACCAAATGAAAAGACTACTTTTTCTGTACAAATCATCGATTTATTTATCGCATAGTCAATGTCAAATGCTATGATTTCTTATAACCCAACCTAACCCAAGCGAGATAACGTAATACGATACTAAATGTACCAAAATGATTTTATTGTGACTCTTTGCGATGCTTCATTAGTATCGTCACCGATTACAAAGTAAAAGTTGTTTTCGTTTATATTGAAGCTTTTATTGTTATCCCGTTTCTACTAATATAGATAAAGTGAGCCCCAAGCCCATGGTAAGCAAGTGTGTAGATATTCATTTTAAATTCAACGCATCGTTAAAATCAATATAAAAATATCACAATTTCACAATCATCCCATCACATTATAAAAGTATGCAATATACAAAAGTTCAAATACGCTCATTCATACTTTAATGAACAACAACTAGGCAAAAATTCAATAGCCATATCCATATCCAGGACCTGTCCCTCCTCCTCCTCCTGCACCAATGCCACCAAAACCGCCACCGCCACCTCCGATAGCGCCACCATGGTGTAATCCACCTCCATGATGTAGACCCCCTCCATGGTGACCTCCAAGATGTTTACCGTGTTGATTTTGGTAATTATTTCCCCCATAGTTTTGATAGTGGTTTTGGTGCCCATTATGTTCACTATTCCCAAAATTAGCTTGATGGCCTTTGTGTGCCTGGTCATAATACCCATTTAAATGGTGACCCTGAAATTTCAAAAAGTCGACATTTTTATCTTGAAATAACTGCAGAAAACCGTTCGACTTACGTTATTTCCATAATGGTTTTGATGATTATGGGAGTTGTGGTGGCCTCCGAAATACTTCTTGCCCCCATGTTGGTCGTAATGTTGATCATGGTGTCCAGACTATAAAATTAAAAAAATTATAAATTAAAAAAAAATGTTTATATGAATTTAAATGTTTAAATTTCACCTTCGAATTATAGCCTCCCGAATTATAATCATCATAGAACTTCTTCTGCTTGCTGTACTCATCCTAAAAACCAGATTTACAGTGTAATTAAGCAGTTTCTCACAATGCCCCATAAATTAAATTAAAGGGATTTTGGCATTGTCATCATTGACAGTTTTGCATTTACCTTGTGGTAAACGTTGTGGAATCCTTTGGTACTGTGACCCTTCTTATGGCTTCCTTTCTTCCCGTACGCGGCGTGCTTGGAACCCTTTGAGCCTAGTTTTCAATTTTAAACTCTCCATGTAAGTTAAACAGCTTTTTATAGCGTAAACATTACGTAATATTTTTCTTACATTATTATGTTATTAAATGTTCTATGCATACTCACCATGTGATTTTCCACCGTAATGCTGACCTCCTTGCTATATCAAATAAATAATAACGCCAACTATTTATCCCATGCATGTAATTTCAAACTCACAGTCAACCCAAGTGCAACCCACCTTTCCACCCTTTGATGCTCCACCACTGGAACCGTAATGACCTTTGTGTTGATTTTTATTCGTGTGACCTCGGTGTCCTTTTTTGTAGCCCTGTAGGCTGTGGTGGCCTTTCTGACCCTTGTGGCCCTGAGAGCCATGATGTCCTGAGTAATGTTTGCCACCTTTGGAATGTCCACCTCCGTAACTGTAACCCAATGCACGGTTAAAAACCTCTTGGTTTTTCAAAATGAAATATAATAACAGAGTTTTTACCCTCCATCATATGATCCTTCTCCACTATGACCATACCCATCTCCATATCCTGTTGCAGATGCCTTCAGATCTGTTGGTTTCGCAATCACAAGGGAATTCTTTGATTCTTGACCCTCAGAGATAACATTCTGGGACTCTGTAGAATTACTTCTTCCTCTCAAGTCACCCAACGAAGCATCATCCTCTTCAATAGAGGCTTCGTCACCAGACGCTTCCCCACTTCCATCATCTTCCGTTGAATAGTCACTTTCTTCCGCAGAGGATTCTCCTGAACCACCCGGACCATCATCAAAGTCTGCCCCCTCTCCTAAGTCTTCTTCTTGAGCTCCATTCTTTGGCGTTGTTGGCACTTGCGATGAAACTTCTCGAGGTACTAGCCCTCCTGGCTGCCCAGAGGGATAATTTTGGGGCCTACTTATTATTTGTCCATCGAACCCGATTCCTATTCTTTCTGCATCCTGTTCCAATGCGCTAGCAGCCCATAGTGCTAGCATCCAAGTCAGTACATTTAATAATCTCATTGTTGTAGCACAACTCGCTCTCACTTTCACTCCTTCCTACATTCAGTCAATTCTTGGAAACCAACTCTACAAGCAAGAGCTTCTGATCACAGCACTTCTTAATATATTTCACGATGAATAAAATCCAAGTTAGTAAATTTTTATTTTCATTCGAAAAGTTTGTCTTTTCCAAAGAACGTTTGAAGCGGAAGCGTGTTGCGATGAAGTAAATCAGTGTATAGTTCAGCAACAAAGATGAGCAACCCATATTTATACCTTTTTATGTCGACGAGGGATTCGTATTCGCAGTTTCAATTGCAGAAGGACGGCATTGGCGTTTTTAAATGAGACAAACGAAAAACGTTACCGATGTGCGTAGGGTATATGCTTAAAACTGTATCAACGAATACCTATGCTAATTTTACGAACGTACGACTAAATCAAGCAGTAGCATCAGTGTTTTAAAAAGTGTTGGCAGTGACAGTCAATTATTTCTGTAGTTATGAACATGAGGTTTGCTTCGCAGAAGGGGGACATGCAATAAAATAGTATAAAAGACCAACATAATGTTATTTAAACAAATTATTATAACAAATACCGGATCTGCAGTTGGGATCATGATCAGCAGTAGTTGGAGGAGGAGTAACGCTAAATTTTTAGTACTACAACTTTGATTCAAACTTGTCATAGTCATAATGCCATATTTATTGTACGCTGGAATTTTTGTCTCTCAAAAGCTGACGATGACAGGTATTGGGGTGGTTTTTAGTATACCCTTTCATTTCACAAACTAAGTACCTTTACATTACTGCACCATAACGCACATCACGTCAACTCTTATCCTACCCAATACCTATTTTTGTCATATCATTGAATTCTTTGTGATTTTGAACCTGTCACCGACATGCATATTTGTGTAATACCTACTTATTTACCCTATTTTGTGTGCTTCAATATAAAAGCTGAATGTGTTATGCTATATTATGATATTTAATTTGACAGCATTATTTTGATTGTATTGTGGGTATCCCCAACAATGGTGAATGGGTACAGTAAATCTACAAAAGCGACCATAGAATAATGACATTATGTTGTAATAAGTAATTGTTGTAGACTGTGGAAAAAATAAGTTTTTTTTCTGGCATTTTCTGAATGCCTAAAAAATTCTGTTTGTATGATGAAGGGAGAGAGGCACATTGTGTGTGTATTAAATATATAAAAAATGTGACGAAAAGTGTGAAAAAGAACCTTCTCTCATGTCGTTCGTCCACAATTTCCACGTTCATGGTTGATTGCCAACGGATGGTGCAATATTACACGCGTATTTACTGCGTTTTAGCTTGTCAATTCTGCAAGATGATAATGCGACGCATCTAAGAATAAATTCTTTGGTTTGGGTCCACAGACGAGTTCAGATTATTATAATGTAAATGCAACTTAACTTAAATGCTTAGCAATTGCACTGTCAAGTTTAAAATTTCGTTTTCTTTATTCAAACACAACTATTTATTTGCTAAGAAAGATTGATTGATTGATCATATCACATCAAAGACTGCACTGTACCATACCCAATTAACGAAAACTATGACAGGCTCAAGGTTCCAAAAGAGTCAATGTAATTACCTGGAAAACCGGAAGTTTAAAATGGATAGAAATCCTGCCTCACGCCAGTTTGTGGTACATGATGCCAATATATATTACTAACAACTAACACACCTGTGCACCAACAATTATGTGCAAACAATGGTAAAGTTTGAAAAGAAAACATATTTCACAACAGCGTGTAGCAAACAACTAGAAAGAAAGGACTCATATCAAGCTGAAGGCTGCTACAAATTACATGACTGCATGCAATAAAACACAAAACAAAAATTTCATGGCTCATGATTTCGAAAAACGGTGATTTAAGAAGGTTGATAAAAATTGCGTAAGACGCTTGTGACTGATTTTTTTCTCTCTTTATTTTGAGCTTACTTACATATAAACTACTTACACAATTTTACTCACAGACACTTGACATGTTTTGAAGTTTAGTTTAGTGCAATGATTTGAATCAATCACGACGTCACCATTTCTGTCACCTTAAAATGTTTTCAGAGGTCAAAAACAGGTATGATTGATACATGCAAATCGCAAAACAAATTCCTTCCATACCTTTGCGGAAATGCATGTAGTTAAGAAGTTAATTATAACTGTTGAAGCCTCAACATTGCATTGATGATGGGATTTTCGGCAATTATTTGCAATCATAAAACCTTTACTCCCACATGGTTTCCTTGATTCATGATAAAGTGACAACTCAATTTGTACATAATTTTGTGTAGTCATTCAGAACATTACACTGCAACGTAAAGTAGAAGGACAAGTACATGTAACGGCAACGGGAACCTGAGTCAGAGATGCAGTACGCTGCGCATTCGCATTAAGAGATTAATCGACAGCTAAAATTTGCGGTCACTCATTAAGAAATTATAGTTAATGTGGCACCAATCGCATAAACAAACCACAAGTGTTAAAAAGCACGCGTGGTTTCGTTAAACAGGTCAGATGTAACTAGCTTGAAAAAAACCCACATCATTTTACGTTATGAAAAGGCTTCCATGAATCATGATCTTTAAGTTGCTGAACAAAGTATTACCACTTGACTTTTCATTACGGGTTCGACCAATATTTCTCCAAATTTTTGCTTTTAATCAATCGTTCAAGAAAAAACTGCATCAACTCCAAGAACCAAGTGGTACAAAATGATTAATATGGTTCAAATGTTCCACAACGAACAAGGAATGTACTTCTCCTTGATAAGAAATCAAATTCGACCTTGCTAGGCTGACAGCACCCCGATCCGATTATCCTTATTCCTGTTGAGATAAACACCTAATTGATTAGCCCATTTAAATTTGTACCACTCAGCATTTAATGTACATTATAACAACTGGCATTATCTTCATGGCAGTCTAATTTGCATACATTGTATACGCAAATCTAATGTGCTGATTTTGTCAATTCAGCACAGCACATGGTACCCCTTAAAAAACCCTTTTACAAAGGCTAATCTTGAAAATTGATGGCCTTAATTCATTTTTGGGCTAAACTCAATGAAGCGATGAACTCTCATTTGAGCTTCTCAAACGTCATGGAAAGCGACGTGAAAAGGAAACTGATGACGATGACGTGTATTGGGCAGGTAGATAATATGGATGTCCATTATGCATGCATAATATGAACTAATAACACAATGATGACATTTATACCTTGGCACAGATGACCACTAGCTACCACACATATTAAACATGTGCCTAATTGTGGTATGATTTTAACAGTCATGGTCCATTAAGTTCTTTTACCATACTAAGAATTATAAGGTGATAACAATGTTAGTGCCTGTAGATGATAAAAGTGGTATCAACCATTTAGGTGCTTAAGATTTCTGGTTTAGCTTTTGAGTTATAAAACCACAGAATTCTGAGACAAATGATGATGTGGTTATTTCGTTTGTCCATTTGAATACATTAAAGATTCACGATTTTGTGCTTTACTTTTACTTTCGTGAATCTAAGGGTTCTGGAGGAGTTCAATTTCGTTTTGAAATAGCTGCATACCAAGGAGTAGTGCAAGTTGGTTGTAACCAAAATGCAATTGGTCAGTCTTTCGATAAGAATATTTTTATCTCAGAAAAAACGCAAGACATGAGAATGTTTGAACGTCAGTAGCCCAAACTTAATTATTAGTATGAAAGTCCGAGTAGCAAGAGGTACTTCTTGTTACGTATGCTCGAAAACATTTATATTTTTCGACGACAATGGTTGACAACTGAAACTAAACTCTTTCATAACTTTTTATAGTATTTATTAAAAAGGAACTGCAGTCATTTATAATAACTGCTGATGCGTGTCAGTGTCGCGGATTTTACATCACCAACAGCAAGCTGTGCACGTGTAAACGTTACATTTACATCACATCTCTGCTCGTATCAGCAAAAACAGTTAAAACATAGACGTCATAAATATTACATAATTTAAAATGTTGATAAACAAACTTAAAAGGTAAATTAGTTACTGCACGCATGTATAAAATGAGTTAGTCGTTAATAATCTACTGGTGAATAAAACGGGAGCAAATAAAATAAAAATTATGCAATTAAAATTTGACACAGGTTAAGAAGCTCGTTCGTTGCGAACTAAAATTATGGATATTGCGAAACAAATAATATTCTGTTATTAAAGCGTAGGTATAATAACGAGATAAAAGTAGCTATTATTATATACCCGGAGTTTGTGAAGGATTTATTAATAATTCGTCTAGTTCGTATTCCTTAGCTATTATTCTATTGCATTGTTTGGGTCAGAAAACGAGAATCACAATCAATTCAGAATCACTTCTGTTCTGATCTGTCTTTACTTGTCACTTTGTTGCTTAAATAAATAAATAAATCACGGGAGAAGAAAACCAGTTTCAGGGTCAATTCCTGTGATTGAAGATTTTGGATCGGGGAACATTGAGCTCCACTGTGAATGACTGCAGACTGATGTTTTTTCCATTTTGTCCATGCTCTCTTGTTCCATTTTCAAAGATTTTGATTGTCCCTGAGAAGATTCCTTGGCAGATACAGTTTTCAAACTTGATAAAAGCAAATGATTTTGTTCGCTTTCTAAACAAAAATCCTGAACCTGGTAAAACCTATCGAGAAAAAAAAACAACATTTTAATTAGATAACTGCCTGTTATACAGTGAAAACGAGTGAATTGTTTGGGGTATCATGAGAAACTTACTCTGAAACTAATCTGTCGATCCAATCTTGAAGCAATATTTCATACTTTGAGTCAATATTGCTGCCATCGTCAGTATATTCCTCGTCTGGTGGAAACCAATTAATTATTTTAGAGTTTGCCAAAGTAATTTTCTTTGCTTGGTAAAATTCAATGGGGAGAACGAGCATTTTGACTTCAGCCAACAGGTAACCATCCAGGGATAACACTTTCACAGTCCAATTTCCTGGTTGCAAAGGCGTCCTTAGCACAGGCTTCACGAAATTTGTCTGTAAAAAATGAGAAGATGAAAAATTTAACAATATGCACATGGCACATTCTTCAAATGTTTCTATATATTGGAAGAATAATTACAGTTGTTCCAGAGGCAACTTCAGTAGTACTGTTTTGTACAGCTTGAACAATATTTGACGGGTCTATAAAAACTGCAGTCACGTTAAAGGGCTCGTCCGCAACAATGTTGTAAATCAAAATCGGCTCGCTAAATGGTCCAATGCTGTGTGCGAAATTGCGAAAAATCTGCTCCTTTTGGTCATAATCTGTGCCAATGGAAATGTCCTGCAAATTTAACAGACGATAAATTAAATACTATTCGAAAATATTTTAATGTTTTATACATCAGTGTAACAAGCATACCTGAATTTTCGATCGGTACTTTGCAATTTTCTGAGACCAAGGTGCAAACACTGTTTGATCTTTCATACCAAACCAAGCTTCCACATGTACTGTAAAGACTTCAGGCACACCTTCAGCACTTACATGTCTGGCGATCGATGTTTTAAACCGAACTAAAATACCCTGAAACTTATCGTCATGATTATAAGCTGTCATTTCAACTAATTGTGTGTCTCCTTCTTGATCCACAAAGTTATCCTGGTCGTGAACAACCTCACAATCATACTTTGCTGCAAAATTTCTAGCTGCTACTCGTGCTAAAGAACGGCCCAGTGTCACCAGCGCATCATCGGGCTTCGGAAATATATCATGGTAATGATAAAGGCTCAACCAAAACCGATCCATGGTGGGATAGTAGGGTTCGAAACGATCTGGGTATAGCCAAATTTCCAGTTTGTTAATAATTTCTTGATTAACTATAGCCTCAAACTTTCTTCCAAAGAAAAGTAGCCTTGATTCTGCAAGCTAAAATAGTTCATCAAAATTAATATTTCAACATATTTGTACACATTGTATAACAACAATATTGACCGATAATCATTGCTTATCTTACCTGCAGCCTATTCCAGTCAGTGAGTCGAAAATCATTAGGTGAGCACCCGCACCAATCGACCACATTTCGATACTGACACTTGCAGCCTAGCTTTCTCTTCCAATTTGTAACGTGCAGATTATTGTCCACAAAGGAGCGGCAATGATTTGAGTTTCTTAGAACGGTATGGAAAAAGCTCTGAAATAATCAGTAGTTGTTGCAATGAATATATAAACCATCGATTCGTGCAAACCGTTTTGCAAACCAAGGATTTTCTCTGTCAATACCTCTGCTGGCAACAGTGTGTATTTAAAAACTGTTTTCAAGCCGGACACTAAAGAGTCATCGGATTTTATGACGTACTCCACAAAATCTCTATGTAAGGCAATCCAGTCACTTCCGCCGTCAATTAAAATCCCTAAATATTTTAAGTCATAAATTGTTAAAGTCCCGAAAGCAATCCTAATTCTTCATTTATCAAACTCTTGTTTTACCAGAAGGAAGTTTGCGGTCAGCAACCCTCCACATCCGATGTTCACACTCATAAAAAGTTTTGTCAAGACCTTGCTTTTGAATAAATTTTTGTACATCTCTTCCATGGCTTTTCACAAAGTTGCGACCTTTATTGTGACTGAGAAAGGTTTCCAACTTTTCTGTGCTCCTAAAAACATTATATTTTGTGTAAATGACTAACATGATAAGTATAAAAGTTCAAGTGTATTATTTGGTTTATGAATGTACTTTAAAGGAAAGTCAGACTCGCTCAGGTTTATCACGTAGTCCCAATCCCAATTCCACTCGTCAGCATTTGTCACTAAATCTTTCATTCCAGAGAGGAGGACATTAAGGAGACTTGCACCTCCCCAAATTGTTGCTCTTCTGTTCTTCATGAAGCGAACATTTTTAGGAAGTATACGCGTAAGTGAAAGAAGCTCTCTATAAAGGTAGTCTTGTCGCTAGAATAGATAAAGAAAAATATTCAACTATCAACAGTGCAATCATACCGCTTGCTTTTAACGCAAAAGTACTTACAGAGTCAATATGAATGTAAAAGAAGTGTCTCTTATGAAAAAGTGCTTTGATCAACCGGAAAACTTGACGTGCAGAACGCCCATTGAGGGTTAGAAAAAATACAATTCGGACGGTTCTGGCAGGCTTTTCAGCTAAGCGCCCATCTTCCATCCGGCCATCAAGACCAACGATCTTATTGTTTAGTTCGTAATCTGTACAATAGAACAATATTTAAACTATAATAATTTTAGGTTTCATTATGATGAAAATATTTTAAGGCATTAAGTATCTTGTCAACCTTGAAAGACACCGGTTTCAAAAACATCCATCGAAAAGTATCCCCCACAATTACCGTTCCACGGTGTTAGATGTGCAGGTTCGATAAAAGAAGTAATCTCTTCAATAGGACATTTCATGCCACACTTTTCGTTATCAACTTTGAGGTAAGAAGAAGGCTTGGAGTTCCCACAAAAGCACTCAACACTGTTAAGAATCAGTGAAGAATAAGTGATGAAGAAAAACAAGTTTGAGTTGCTGATTTAATGAACTGAAAATATTATTATTATTATTATCATCTACCCATATTGTAGTCCGGCATATTGAAATCCAGACTGAAGGCACAGGTCAATGCAAATCTGGTGTGAATTTCTGTCTTTAAACAGAGAAAGGTGACCAGAGAGAATTCGATCCTTTGGATTATCCTTAAAGCAACCGAGGTATTTGCCATATATAGTTTCTGCAAGAATTCATTCATACATTAAACATTGTAATAGAAACGACGCAGTAAATAATTCCCTGCGCCGCTAACAAAGTAACGTGTAACTATTCTCACCTTTATTAGTACAATATCGAGGTAGTCGTTTTACATATAACACATCATTAGTTATTTCACAGGAAATGTTTGCAATTTCATCTTTGCAAGCCTGTGTTTTGGCACGGTTAATGGCAGAAATGGAGTCCCTTAATGTGATATTGCATTCTGGCACAAATGTCAAGGACCCAACGTCCAAAGTTAGAAGACTAGCATTACTGTCTGGTAATGTCTAAACGCAACAAATGAACGCATGAGTTTCGTGCTTTCACTGCTAACTACATGCAAATAATATAAACCATATACATACCTTTACCTTTTTAACGGGTGTGGCTGTATTCTGAGGTGAAATGCTTTCAGAAACGTCCACGTTAGTTTTGACATTTTGTAGCTACATAATAATTACAAACTTCCATTAGAGCCTCCTTTCACATATTGATAAGATTAAGATTGTAGAAGGTATACACACTTACTGTTTCGACATTCTTTTGAGATCCCTGATATCGATTAAATAAAGGCCCTTTTGATCCATCTCCACTAATATCCCATGATCCAGGTAAAAAGAAGACAACACGGATTGCCAGAAAAAACTGAATCACTAACGCTATTCCAATGAGTATTATGTACTTCCGGTAATTTAAGAAAAATCTTGAGATATCTTGTCCCCTCGTAGCCATCTCCTCTGTCTGGCTTGCACTTTTAACTTATATATAGCCCCTTCAAATAGCACAATGGCAGGTGAGGACATAACAGTAGCTGAGAGGAGGAGAAAGGTGAAGGCAACATTGACTTATGACGAGTTATTCACACGGTTTTCCAAAACCAACAGCGCAGTAAAGAACAATTTCAGTTTTTGTTGCATGTTACATTTTCAATTCATAAAACTGTTTCGGGAACAATCACATATCACGCTCCTATATCCTCGTCGTCGTCCTCAGATAAAGCTAAAAAATAGACCAAATATTCACAGTAAATTTGCAGGCCTTGAAAAACTCATCCAGCCTACGGTTTTATAAAACCATCCCGACTGGGAACTTAATTCAAATGTAACATGATTCAAGATTAACAACTTGCGCTTGCCATCAGAATGATTCCTGAGTGTACAGCTATTTTGTAACACTATCCTGTTCCTCTTAGTGTTCCGGTTATTGCGCGTCATAGGCATGATTTTTGCATCGCAGTTATAAATTTGTATAAATCATAAAAGATCTTTGACTGAACTGCAATCACTTTTTGATAAACGCAAGACGTGAGATGATGATGAGTTGATGATGAGTAATATAATCGTACCTTACACTATATAATGCATATTACATTTTACATCCGTACTCCCAGACATATTGCTTGATTACTCACATGGAACGCGATCCCATCCTCCTTTTCATACTTCATATAAACGTTTGATTTATCTTTGACTTGCATCACCGTCTCTACTCTCTGGTAAGAATTTATGCAGCCACAGATGCCCTTGTTAAGATCTTGACATAATCATGAAACTGCATGCAGAGACTACGGATGGACGGGTTGACATTGACATCCCATTAATGACTTTTCATTTCCTTCCCCTCTTTATTAACAAAGGTTTCATGGGCAATTGTCAATAAAGCCTTCAGTTCATTCTTTGAAACTGTCTATGCAAAATATGTTTGGAACATAAAACTGCTGGATGTATGAGTGTTAGCATCAGCAAAAGTTGCTAACCCAAACCTAAAAGTGAAAGTTAGCGATTATGATCATTCGTTTAGTAGTCATATATTGTTCTAGTGCATGTATATGAAAAAAGTTTCTAGCAATTGCTTACCGTCTGGATCTTTTCACCAGTCGAGCAACTAAAACTAAATGATAACTTTTGGCATAACCGGAACAATTGCTAATGCCCCCAACGGAAGTTGAGCTGATTGTGATTTGTGAGATTGACACCACGTTACAACCAATTCATCTTCTTTCGAAGCCAGTCATCTCATCACAACTTTTAAACCATAAACAAACCCATGTTGTTTATCCGTCTGGATTCAAATATATAATCTTTATCACGCTGTTCATTGCATCGTGAAATCCAAAAGCATCGACCAACACCAACTGCATATTATTATTGTCTGCACTCCTTAGGTCCATGTACCTACCCCTATATTTCATATATTACACTTTCCATCATCTGGATATTTACATAATCCCCAACGTACACAGGATCAGTGCATAGGATGCTTTTTCATGCATGTTATGTTCAACACGGTTTATTCGGTTTAGAACAAAAAAAAAGAGTTCCCAAAACTTTTTCTACATCTATCTATAGCACAGACTAGAGAGCTCCTTCTACTACAAGTCAGTTTAGATTAGAACGTCTTTGCAGGGTTGTTTTAACGATGTAGTACACTCTTCTTAGGCACACAGGTATCGGTTCGGTCGGTATTATCACAAGTACACACATTACATTTTAAGCATAAGTACAAAATGCACAGCCAGTAAAAGCGAGTGGACGGACGGAGACAAAACGGAGAATGAGCTATAAAACATCATATCATATAACATTCTCCTTATGCTAAGGATGCTTATTGGTGACTGCCGAACAAAAGAGCACATGCACTCTAAACCCAAACGCATATACCTACTTACTTTGAGTAAAAAAGTACTTATGCAATGCATACCATGATGATGATATTGATATGTATCATACATACAGCTTCCCGGAGGAGTTCAACAGAGAACAGAGAGCGTATCCTATCGTACGTAATATGCCTAAAACAACATCTCTACCGTCTGGGTCTGGATTAAAGGCATCTCTGAATGAATTTCTTTTTTATACTTATAAAATGTAATGTATGTACCTTTGACGAACCTCCAAAAGCGATCTGTACTTCTTCTTACGAGTCAGTATGGTTTACCCACTAGATACACAGGATACAGTTTATACATAATGCTGCTGGATGCTGGAGAAATGAAATAGGCATATTCTGTCTTATGTACAATATCTAATGCATGCATTATCCGCATTATGTACATTTTTATGTATGTTGTGTTATGGTTGTCGCAATCACAGTTTGGATCCGGATCTTTTGTGAGCTGTTGTAGTCGGTATTTTAACGTGCACATATGATTTTTAATGGTAGTACTGCGCACAGCAGTTAGTTTTTTAGTTTATACCCAACAAACTCTCGTCCCTTTTAAATAGGGCAGCGTAATTAAAGCAGGTTTAAACTGCCAGTTCAAAAAGTTTGTTTACTTTGTACATCACTAATTTATTAGAGAAAGGTCATTTAGAGACGTTCTCCATCATCGTTTTCTTCCTGGTATTATGAACATTTAAGGATTTTGAAGCGGAAGGAAAGGAAGGTTCGAAGAATAAATTCATAAATGTTAACGATTGTTATGACACGAAAATGAAAAAAATTGTTTGGATTTTGTTGATGTATTTCGCAATGATTGTATTACAGGAAACAAGGAAGATTTCAAAGTAAAGTGAAGATCTGTTGAAAACTGGGAAGGAGAAGAAGGAAAAAGAGGAGACGGTGATTAATATTACGAGATTTAGTGTCGACAACGAGTCATCCAGCTTCAGCTTATTTTGAATCTGAACAATGGCTGAAGCCGATTTAAAATCAGTATTTCAAAAGATCGGATTGCAGGATCGAGTGGAGTACTTTCTGTTTCTTCCCAATGATGTAACCAACATATCAGAATACATGCTAGAAGTTAACGCAGTTGCTCAAGACCTTATTGGAGATTACATGTGGCACCAAGAAACTTTCCTCATGAGACAACCGACGACAGAAGACATTGCCAAATTTGATGCTGCGATACCACCCAACATGAAATTTCTTTATGGCTCCACTCAATTCGGAGATAATGTGGAGGATGAGTGGTTTATTGTTCATGTGCTTCTACATCTCACAACTAGATTCCCTGATATTGTCGTACGGTACGTAGTAGTAAAGAATTCAATTATTATTATTATTGTAAAATGTTGAATTGGGAGCTAAAATTGGTTCCTTGTTGGTTTTTGCAGAGTCATAGATAATGACGGGGAGTTTCTCCTGATTGAAGCCGCTGATTTCTTACCTGATTGGGCAGAGTCTGATGAAAGTTGTGCTCAACGAGTTTATCTCCATAATGGTGCTGTTCATTTACTACCTCGCAAGACGGGACCATTACCTGATGGTGTTCCAGCAGTTAGTGATGCAGTGAAAGCTGTCAGAAGTCATCCAAATAAGTCTGTCTGCCCTGAAAATATTCAATCTTGTATTCTCAAAAGAATAGGCAACTACCCGTCGAAAATGGAAGAAAATTTCCATTGCGCAAACATAATGCTTCCACCCAAGTTAGCTGCTATTATTCAACAAGATCCTAATCTAGTACCTTATGGTGTTGCGACGTTTTACTTCCGTGATCCCATCGATATTAAGGTATATAATATATCGATTGATAAAAGTTGATTTTATCGAGTGCACTTGTTTGCGAGTTGGTCTAACAATTTTTTAAATTGTTGTTGTACTAGGCGTCTCGGCTTTTTAAAACGTTTAGACCACGAGATGGACTGGTTAAATCTCGAGTGAAGTTTACGAGATGTTTATATGCCATGCTATACAAGCAAAACTTCCGTCCTGATCCCAAGTCAGGCTGGACTTTCCCCTCTCCAGCTTCATCTGAATTCAAAGCTCATACTCTTGGTGCCAAACTTGTAAGATGTTGTACTAAGTTTTATATTGTTTTATTGATTAGATTGATTGATTTACCAAGTTTGCTGTATTTATTGTTGTTTTTATCCAATTTCAGACGTTGGGGTTTGAAATTCTTGCATCAAGACTTACAGGCAGCTTAGGAAATCCTCAACATACAGAAACTTTTGAAGACAACGCTGGTTGGTTGCGTTATGAGAAAAGTTTGATAAAGACGGGATACTTTAAAGACTACCTGGAAGGGTCCAAGCCATATACTCTGCTTGCTGAAAAAGCAAAATCTTTCTTCAACGATAATTTAACCGAATACGTTCGTTTGGAACATGAAGATGTCATGTTAAAGCACTTCAAGAACATTTATAATAATATATCTCTTGACGTTGAAAAACTGAAAGCTCAAAGCAAAACTTGCCCCCCTGATGATGGTAAAAATTTGAAATCTTTCACAATTTATTTACTAATAGAGCTGATGTTTGATAGAAATCAATGCTAATTTGGTGACAGATGACTCTTGGATGGAAATTAGGCCGGAGGACTTTGACAAAATTTTAGAAACCCATTTTCAGACCCAAGGAAGTTCTTTGTCTTCGAAAGAAATTCCCAAGAAGCTACGAGAGTTTATGAATAAAATTTCAGACTTTGAAGGGGTTGAATTGTCTGAGTAAGTTTATCAACCTTGATTGATATTTTGATAAATAATGTTTTGTTTAATATGTTTATTGTCCCGTGTTCCAATTTTGCTTTTGATATAGTGAAACTAAGCATTCCAAGAAAGACGAAGCCACTAATGGGACTACGACTACGAATGAAAATGACTTGGAAGAAATGTTGGAACCATTGGACTTTAGAGCAGATGAATTTGTTTCTGCAATGGATAAATTACTTCTAGGTAAGATATATTATAGAAATAATTGATATCTTGATAGATTAAATTGTAATCCAAAGTGTGATATATGTTCCTAAAATCGGGGTTCTATGAATTTTTTTTAGATCTGGGACAAAGAGATCAAGATTGGGACGCATCAGACGACTCATATGGAAGTGAAGATGAATTTGATATGAATCTAGAAGAAATCAAAAATATGCACAAGACTTCAAAAATTGCTGCATTTATGGGTCAGATGGATGCAGAGCTTGCCGAAACCGAAGTTGGTAAAACTTTCAAAAACACTCCTGGGCCATCCTCTGCTGCTGGTACCCGCAAACGTACTAAGGTTAGCGGATCCGCCACGACAACAGCAGTAGAAGACCTCGAAGAGTTTGATGATGTGGAAGCAGTTGAACCTTTTGATGTCGACATGAATACTTTATCAAATATGCTGGAATCATTCCGAAGTCAAGATGGACCATCCGGTCCTTCAGCAAACTTGTTACGCAGCGTTGGTTTTAACATTAATGATCTTAAGCAATAACGTTTCCAGACGTATCCATATCATAACCGTTTATAAATGCTGTCGTATTTTTTAATCTTATATAACTCTTCCTTCCTCAGAATTTTTCGCATGTAATGTAACCATAATTTTTTTACAAAGAAAATACTCAGTTGATACTGTACAATGGTACATAATAAATAAAGCTCCTTGTTTATTAATAAAACCGTTTTTTAAATTATGTATTTATTCAACCAACTTGAGTAAATTACAATATAACTTCAAATATTCTAATGTTTCATAATCCTCATGTGGTAGGTACATACATAACATTTTGAAACATCAAAATTACTTTTTAATTCTACTAGCAAGAATACGACAAAAAGTGGTTCGTATAGTTTTGCGTCGTTATCTACTAGCTAAATAACTATGAGATAATGTGAGATTATAATGTTATCTCGTCATAATATATAATAATTCTTATATAATAATAGACAAATAATAGAATATATAGGTAATCAGATATATATTTTACATCATGTCAAAATGAATAATCTTTCAGTGCATGAGTACTTTGAGTATGACATTTTCGGCAATTCATTATGATTAACAATCACCTAAACCTAAGCGTTTGTATTCTTTAGCAATTCCATGTCATGGTTTTTCTTGTACGACAAGCTTCAGTATTTAACTAATCAATGACGTATGTGAACGAAACGACGGTACTGGCAAACATACATAATATAGAAATCTACTTTGTGCCTACATGTGGATCAAGATGAATTTGACAGACAGATTAGAAATAAATGAGTTTCATTTATAAGAAGAAGCATGAAGCTCTTGGAGAAGCGACCATGCGTATTGATTTCTAGTCGATAAAGGAGATTTGTTTCTTAGATGATGCGATTTAACGTTTTCATAAACAAAAATATAAAACATAACCTCAGACATTTCTGATAAATATAATATTATATATGATTTATATGTGTAATCATTTGAATGCTTCTTTGTTCTTATCGTTAGCATGCCGTACAGCAATTACCTATTAACCAGCCATTAAATGTGCAAGAAGATTATATCTCTCAGCTACCTTTTTTGCATTGCTTGTAAATTCGTTTAAAAAAACGCTGCTCTACCTAATCTTAAGTAGGAAAAAAATGGCAATATATAATGTGAGTGAGACTATTGAGATAACTAGATGAGTAACGCAAAAATGCAAACAATAATTGTTTAACATTACAGACCTAATTTTGAAAGATCAGATCATGACTTCCAGCAATTTTCAAATTCCAACAACGTTCGAATGCCGTAATCCTTTTATGCCATCAATCTTAAGGTAACATTATGTACAAAGTAACAGTATTTTCAAGACTAAAGTATATATGTGGAGCGACAAATAGGGAAGACAAGTAACAATCGAGAAGATAAGATTAAATTCTTGAGAAAGGTCAACAAGAAAGAGGATGATGGATGGAAAACGATTCACGGAATAAGGAGCGAGATGGCATAAAAACTAACTGAATTTCGTAATTTTTAACCTAGGCTATGCTATGTAATAATAATAATTCTGTTCCGCGACATCGCGACTCACATGGCAAGAATCAGTGCTAGACTCAAGGATTTGACTTTGGCACTCCTTATTATGCTTTGTTATATTTGGGGTCTTAAATAGTTATCGAATTATTACCTAACGTTTTTTCCTATACGTTACAACAATATTTTATGTACAACACATTTTTCGTTTTGTATGAGTTATCCACAGTTCTTGATTAAACGGTATACTTATGCATTAAGAAACTTTTTGCACCATATAGCCTATTCATCAAATTTTGATTTTGGAATGCAGCCCAACTTTTTCTGTCAACGGTTTCTGATGTTCCGTACCTATACTTAGATTCAATTTAGATTCAAAAGCTGCAGCTACTTTTCGTTATCTGGATAGTTTCGTGTCAAAACCGTACCTAAGCTGCCATTTTAACAACCATGAAATTAATTACACAAAAAACCTAGAAAATGTGTAACGAGCTAATAATTTTGTTTGCGCGGTAAAGTAAATGATCATTGTGCTATCTCAGATTACGTATTTGTCCGTTACTGTTTCCTATAAATTAAACTGTGATTCACTCATTCTTCATTACAGTAGTATTATTAATATCAATTTTTCCATCACGCACAGTAAACATTCATTTGCAATGTTATTATAGAGGCGAGTAACTCATGATCGATTCCTAGTCTTTTTACGTGTTTCATAACATACAATCTATCTATAGCTATGACTTGATTATACAAGTTAATTTCATAGTGTACTTATCCACCAAATTGTTTTAGAGACTACAAAAGCTAATAATAATCATTATTTATCCGATGAAAGGTAACTTCAAATATTCATATTTGTCACTGGAGACTTGTCCATCTTCCAGGAAGCAATATAAATAATATAATAATTGGGGGTACGAAATGTGAATATAACCTCTCTAGGTATGTATAAATGTTTGCTAAACCATTTACCTATTTGTGTTTAGAGCAACAACGCAGTACAGTAATTGTAATGTTTTTAATCTAAATACATTAACCGGAAAACTATTTCATAACCTGCTAAATTTTTGTATTGAGCAGTAATAATTGATTACATACTAATAATAATAATGAGAATTATAATGATTACAATAAGGATAACAATTAATCTTAGTATTATATAAATAGGTTTCAGTAATGAGACTCCTCTTTTGCAATAACACGTAAGTAGAAACTCAACTAGGCTAAAGTAACAAGTAACCCCTGTGTCTCACCCTCGCCTAACATTCGTGTTTTCTGAGTGGTGACCCGACATCCTTTTGTTGAAAACATCACTAGTAAAATATGACTACATTCTTCGAACCCAAATGCGTGACTCGCAAAAATAACTGGCAGCATTTCAAATGAAGGAAACAAAACCTCTAGTCAAAAGAAAAGAACAGATGAGTAAATGATGACATATCATTTGAGAGCTTTATGGTCATTTTGGACATCCTTTAGTAGGGAGCGAAACGATTATATCCACTTCGGTAGACGGCAGTCTGTGGAAAGCAAACAAATAAATGATTTATTAAATCCCTACAAGATAGACTGGCAAGAGGTGAAAGAAGCATTAATACAAGAACGTACCCCATATCCTGTCACCGGTCCTATATTGTGATGACTAAGATAGGTCTCCGGAAATTCACGTCCATATCTAAAAATATATAATAAAAAAATACGAACATGAGAAAAATACCTTAATGGAGCAATCAGTTTGCGAAGATTCCATAAACGAAAAAAAAATCCAAGTCACAACTCAATTATTTTTAGCTACAGGCAGTTTCTGAACGATATTCACAGTCCAGTTAACCCAACTTTATCTCATAATGCCCCATATATAGGTAGTGAGTATAAGAGATGTAAAGGTGGACGCTTGTATGCCTGTCTGATTCAATTTTAATACTTTCATAGAAGGATGACATACAGTAGTAGTAAAGTAACAATGTATGAAACTATTTCAATCTAAAAAGTTGCCCGCTAGCAGCAAATAACATTTTACTCTTCTTTCACCTTGCCTTGGATTGGAAAATGATCTACGCTTAAGGCTTCCTGTTTCAAAGTACGTAACTTTCTTACTTGGCACATGCCGCCATATCTACATATTTCCGTAAAGATCGAATCCTGAAACGAGTTTTTGTACGCAGCAGTATTGGATGGAAGTAAAGTTTTTAATGTAATCGCTACAACATTGCAGTTGAAAACTTATGTTAATGTTAACCTTATGTTTCAAATACTAAACCTTAGCAATGCCCTAACTGATTGTGTAAGCTTATTTTCATTTTGGGGTCGACACAGAAAAGCAAGCTGATAACAGTTTCAGCAAGAACATATTGATCATTTGTGCAATTTAACAACTGGAGTGTCTTGGGAGGGATACTCAACATTAGATGCCTGCAATATGGGACTATCATAAATTAGTGAAATGCCAAGTGATGCTGAATAACAACGATAACGAATTAGTTACGTCTAGAAGACTAGGACCATACAAATTAATGGAAAGCATTTCCAAAACATCGGCACATGATACCATTATACCTATATTTCTCACAGAGTGAAAAAAAAATATAAAACTATAATATCATGTCTTTTCACAAGCCCTATACATATATTCAATATTCTGTTGTTGAATCGGTAGTCATCTTTTATATTTTCCAAGACACGCTGCGCTAGTACGAATAAAGCAAAATCATTACACTTTTCTCTTCTCTACTAGTTTTTTTTCAAGTCACTACAACCGTGATACTAGAATCGATCCAACTGGCCTAGCAGTAGTACTCTTTATCCAAACCCAGTTGGGAAATCATTGCATCAATATCCATAACATATTATAGAATAGTAGTAGTATGACTTGAGATGAGCTATAGCGCAAGTTTGAGAGCTTATTCCACTGACTGTGATTTATGATACTTCATGCATTTTCACGTGAATGTCATTTATCAAAATATTGAAGCGTTCAAATACCCCCAAGAAAGGTGCACACAGTCACTCAAAATCAGTCAGTTTGAACGAACTATGAACACATGAAATAACGATCACCGCTACTACTAATGAATGTGTTGACTTACCCGGGTACGAAGCTTGCTACTCCAGCTGGTTGAGCAGCCGCTGCAGCGCCGGCATATGCAGCTCGGGCAGCGGCAGCAGTGTACGTTGCAGCAGCAGCATAAGACGCCTGCAACAAACATATTATACATATATTAGTCACTTATTTAAAATCGTCAGTAACATAAATGTTTATTCTATATAGTCAGCGACATTCCAAGATATTGGAAATCGTAGGCTTTTGTCACACAATCTCTTCACATTAGGTTTTTACAACGAAAAATGACAAAAAAACAATAAACAGTCAAACCCGTGTACATGCATTTTACGGGAGACTGAGATAATTTACTGCTACGTTTATATTACATCCGATAAGATTCTTTGTAGTTTTACTTAAGCAGCATATAATACGCATGTGATTTAAAAATAGCTCTTTAGTACCACAATTTCTCAGTAATACATTTTGCGAGACAAGAGACTCTGTATGACATGCTTCAGGACAAGAGAAAACGTGAAAAATTACAGAATGTACAAGAAACTCGTAAAAATTCTTTTTATTACAAACTCATGCATTTCTTAGCTACCACCAAACCAACATTTCAAAAACATATATGTATACTTCACTACGGTCCGCATAACTATTTTACCACTAGAAAAAGTCACAAAAAAGCATTGTATATCTAAAGCATACATCTATACGCTTTAGTACATTTATCTGCCAACATGAAAACAACGTTTCCAACGCATGAGCATTTCTCGATCTATAGCATGAGAACCCCACGTCTCCTTCCTTGACTGAAACACTGACTGAAGCAACTACACGCTGCATGTAAAGACTACAACATAATAGAGTGTGCTGTTCTAACAGGAGAATACTCGGTGAGAACAGAATCCGCACCATCTGGCCAAATGGGCGAAAGAAAAAATCGATTTCTCGTGTAGGATTGAGACGTTTTCAGTTGTCTTGAAAATACTTTTCTTTTCTCATACATAAAAGTACGAAGGTCCTTAACGAAAGAGTAGCTTCTAGTTTGCACCTAAATTGTTTTCTTTTGCAACATACTCTACTTCATCCTTCGGAATGTTTCATGGAGAAGGCAAACACCAACAACATTCATTCCTCCGTAGAATAACATGATATCCCATTGAGACTAATCGTTGGTTTCGATTTCGTCAACTGAAAGTCTGTGACTTAAAATGTTAGAAACGCTTCCATTTGATGAGGTTTTGGGATTTAGGTTACGTTGTGGTTAAGCTCTAATAGAAAATCAATTACTCAACAACACCATAATGCTACTACTTCCAGTCATTTGAACTAACCAACGCTTCGTCCAATGAAAATTTGTATGATTTACAAAACACTGCTAGCCGCGTAGGTATTACTTTAGAATTTCCCAACAATTAGTAAAAGAAAATTAGTTCAAAGTCCAAAATCTAAATCTATTATTAAACTATATAATTTATGAATTTGAGTATTGCGAATATAACAAATAACAAAACAAGTTTTGTTTCACAAATGAGCCCTCAACAAGCTTGACAACTGACAAAGGAATACCGATTTTCCGAAACGCTCTTTGCTCCATTAATTTTATCAACTTATCTATCTCTCTGGTTTTCAAAACTTCCTTTTAGTTATGTGCTATTGAAAAAAAAACTTTCAGTGCTTCATGGAGAAGAGCCAAGTTTTTTCTTCGCTTTAAGAAACTTTAATATTATCTGAAACAAATGCATCTGTTGTACCTACTTTTGGTGAGTTGCGAAACGTATGTATTTAATTTACCTTTAAATTCTCACTGTATTCATCGTCGTATGTTCCTAGAAAACAATTTCGAAATCGGGAAACGTTTATGCCTTTAACTTCAATTTATACTAAACTACGTATGAAGCTAACTAAAAATCTTTAAGTAACTGTGTTGAGTTGTTCTGTTGAAAAATGTTTGTTAATCTTTTTGTACAAAGACATGTCGGATGACAAATTAATTTTTAGGTACCAGCAGTTTCTTGAATCCTTTCGCTTTCCATTTTTATTTATTCATTCCATTTCTTAATATTTACCTTTAAAATTAAGTAGTTAAAACCTGTTAAATTAAGTTAAGTAGGAAGGTTACTTATGAAAATAGTTTTCCCTCATATGCATGTCAATTCGACATACACTTACTTTCTCGCGTTGAAGTTTGTATTTATATTTACAAAACTTAATTAAATTTGAAATACGACAAGATTTGATGAGTAAATGTTAAAAGCTACATGTAAGAACCATTGAATTAACTACACTTAAATTCATTTCACTATTCCCACCATCATAGCTCTAATCTTAGTAATCTAGACTGAAACTAAGGAGGTGTCATTATCATCAGGCTAAATTGCAAATGGAAAGGTAGCATAACTTTCTCTCTTGACTGGTCTTACAGACGGTAAAGTTGCCCCTCCTACAAAGATACCTTGTTGGCTCGGGATGTTGATGTACAACAGTTACACGGTGTTGACAGCTCAAATGTCTTCATTCTAAAGTTTTTCTTTACTACTTACTATAACAGAACTATGGGATACGTGTGAGTGAAAGTAAACTCGAAAGAAAAACGAAAGGAAAGTTTGCTGAGTGCGGATGAAATCAATCTACCTTTGCACTTCATTTTGAACACTAAAACTAGTTGAGGCTACACCATGTAGTTTGTGATAGAACATGAACATGGTGAAATAGGAATAGAGCCTCTCTACTCGTTAGAGAGCACTTTGTCGGAATTGAAATTGAAAGGCGAAACGTTAACTTACATCCCACATTCCATAACTCTTGACCTCCACTTACTAAAAACACAGTGTTTCCTTTACAGACTAAATCTACTTTCACCCTTAAAAACTTCAATGCTTCAGCAGAAAAAAAACTGGAACTACGTTTTCTTTGAGTGCGAATCAAGTAACAAAATGATGGAAAAGGGTTCGAGACTGCGTTTGTTTATGAAGAACTGGCACCAAGAAATTATAAAGAACTAGTCCCAGCTTGAGAAAATAGAAGCTCTTAATTTTAGGAGAGTAGAAAATAACTCCACAAATTTAACCGTCTTCTAAAATGTCGAGCGACAGCAATATTTCATTTTTAATTCCAGATACAATATATCCATGCAGTGCCCAGCTTTAATACTAGTATGTGTCCGTTTAAAACACATTTTGTAAACAGGTACGTCTTCGAATTTCACACAGAAAGGTTCACTAGTGTAAAATATCGAAAACAAATAAAATCGAACTATTAAAGCCAGCTCACATAACTTTTGAAATTAACTCGTTCAAGAATACATACCACATAAGGTCTAGTAAGCATTGCATTGGCTAAGGGGGTCTACTTTTACCGTTTCATAGAATTTACTTGAAACTGTTACCGGTCAAGCATTTCAAATTTACAGACTCCATTGTTTATGATTAGTAAAAAGGTTAAACTCTAATAATTTATAAAACGAGTTAATTAAATGATAAAGATTTCATACATTGACGATCAATGATAATTTAACAGATGAATGTACTTCAATGGATGTATTTACGTATTGTTTTACAAAAAAACATTAAGTTTCACCTCTTTCATCCCATAATGAAAAGCCTTTGCCATTTTACGTTGATTTCCAGTCTCTAGTCCCTCAGAAGGGGTGATGAAATTCTAGATGAGTGAAATTATTGAAAACCCACTTTTATGTCAAGTGCTGAAGGGATGCGTTATGGAAAGATGATTTGCATATTAATATAAACCAGAAAATATGTACCATCATCATGTGTGTATGCTTTGGTAGTGATATGATAGTTTTGTGTAAAAACATAAACCGCACCAGTAAAACACAGATACTCTCATGCAGGATTGCGTTCTGTTTTGCATCCTCTTTCCCACAACAGAATCAAAGCTCAAACTACTCAAGCGTCAGTCAACATCGTTTGCGTAATTATTTACACAACGTCAGACAAATGACGATAGGAAAGATGTTCTCATGCCAAAAATCAATAAGAAAACATGGGAAAGCCAAACACACAAACAAACACGAGATTAAAAGTCAGCCATACTCACTTGGAACCGTATAAGTATAACTTAATACACTACAATATAACTGGCATAATTAAAAAACAAAATTTATAATAAGAAAATTAATGTCAAAGCTTTTACAAAGAATTCCATCTAATGGGCAGACTAAAATGAAAGTATTTTTTTTTGGATGAAAATCGAATTGTTAGTCAACGGAACATTCGTTTTAATTCTTCACAATCATTTCAAGTTAAAAGAATTCAATACAGATAAACTAGGGAAGTACAGGAAATTACAGAATAGTTCAAATTACACTACATTTAAATTAAAACATTTAATTGACTGAATTGATTTATAAACTCTGACTATTTACAGACACATTAAGCTAGTTACTATACTTGCAATACGTCCATGTAATTTAACTTCTACAAGCCAACGGAAATGACAGAAAGAAGACCAGATCAAACCAGGGAAAAAGATTTTTTGTGACATTAAACAATAAACTTATGCTTGTCCATAATAACCCTCGATGGCAATAGTTTATTTTTGCAATTAAGAATAGTTACGCAGTAGGATGTATGGCCGTATACCTTTTTATATAAATTCAACTTTGGTTGAATGTGCATGTGCTATCCGAATCACATGTAGCATGCATGACAAAAGAAAACAGATTTTAACCATAACATTTCCTTTAAATCTTTCCATTTATGCAGGTTCGATGTATTAAAAACGGGTTATATTCAATTTCACTATAATTTTACATGTACATATATGTAATGTATGTACGTCAATATGTCATTACTTCTATTTCCATGTACGTAAAGCATTATAAATATTTAAAACCAACTTAGGTAAGCGAATTAACCTTAGCATATTGAAAAGTAAGTTGTTTCATTACCTGTACTCGAGGATCTGTAGCAGCCGACAAGAATGGATCATAGTACACGGCTCCGCTATGTAAAGAAAAAGTTTACATTAGTTAACAATGTCAAACATTACAGAATAGTAGAATAGTATGAGTCCTATGATTAAACGTGGTATGTTATTTGAGACTTTGAAATTTGAATGCTGTCGTCGCCATTGCCATTACATTTAGAAAACTTTTTTTGCGTAGTTCGTGCACGATTTAATACTTGTAATCTAACTTGACAAGAGTTTTTCATATACGGAGCATGGGTCGTTAAACAAGGAAAGCAACAGAAAGTTGGGGCGAATCGAGATCTTTCTGTATTTCATGTCGAGATATACTCAATATCAGTGTGATGTAGGGCTACTTATAACTGTTATTTGATCTGATGTGATAGACTTCGTTATAGTCTCTCGATTCTTGTTTGTATTTTTTTACTCTTTGCATAACATGCAGTGCCTCATAATCATAAACATGAGATAAAGTTGGCACTTCAAGCGAATGTTTTTCATTCCCATGCTTTCACTCAGCATGCTATCCAGTCCAGACCAATTTTAAACGCTTGACAATCTCACATTTTCAATAGCTATAACTTGATCACATTTAACATCAAACTAAATGTTTATCGTACGAAACAGTGTAAACCACTCACTGTATTAAATGCATTCATATAAATTATTAAAAATAAACACCACCAATAACAATTAGGTAATATACAAACACAGAAGGTATGACAGACACAGAAAATTATGTATCTCGTTGAGTCTTTGTCAAGCACTACTAAATTTTTCTAGCAATTTCATCATCCCAGGTCAAAAAATACAATAATACGAGTAATCATTCAATTGATAATCACTTTTAAAAGTACAAATGGTATGGTCCATTTTCCGTTTTTTTTTCAAAACACATCAAATTAAAATATCCCACTCCATTGTAACAACGTAAAGATAATACGTTTGTAAAGTATTCATAGCCAAACTGGAACAATTCTCGTCCAAAAGTGTACGAATAAGAAGAAAAAGATATGCTACTATAAGAACAAGCATTTTTGCATTGACGTTATTAACAACATTTCTGTCAAATACTTTGATGCGAGGTCAACAACAGACACTATGGTTAACTTACGGGGGGATTCCATGCAAGCCAGCAGCCGCCGCATTCAGATTCAGTGAAGACTGACGAGCCAAAGCAGCCGCAGCGATAGCAGCTGCTGAACTATTGGTGCCGACCAGAGGTGACTGATGGTGAGCACTCACACCAGCAAGTCGGTGACCCAACCCACGTTGCAGCATAGCAGCTCCTCGCATAGCTCCCACTATTTCGATTACAATGTACCATCAAACAATTGGTACATTTATCATTACAATATCATTCAAAATGCATTGGCGTAATAGAAGCATAAAACAATTAGTTATCTGTAACTTCAATAAAGTTAAAAATTATAATTCCGCAAACTTAAAAATGGCAAAGTGCGGTTCTGCTAACCTTTGTGTAGGCAAAAAACTAAAAAAAAATGCATCGACCGAGCAACAAACTGCAGCATAAAGCTAGATTTAATCAGTTCAATTTAACAGGCACTGTACTTTTTATTAACACCGGTTGTCATTCGCATTTTTATTTAAAAATATAAAGTTGGTTTCACATGAATAAGAATTATTCATACTTTGTAGGATAAGCTCATGCACTTATGCTCTGAAGCTTCGATATATTCTACAAATATCATTAATGCATTCATAATATGTTATGCGTAGTGTCAAATGTCAAATGAATACGTACTCTTGTACTTAATTGTAAAAAAGCAACAACCGAGGCTGCAGATAATTCATATAGTTATAAAGGCAACCACTTAATAGGTGGAATGGAACGGTGAAAATGAAAGAACAAACCAACAAGGAATAATGAAAAACTAACTACAAGAATCTGGAGCGCAACATCATCCTTTAATTTGAAAATACGAGTATGAATTTTTTCTAAACGTAAAAATATGTGTGGATTCCTTCCTCCACACGTGATATTGACCTTTTAACATCTACATCAATATCCATTAATCTTTTACAGCTACTAAATACGGGTTCAACGGATGTGTAACTGAAAGACAAGACAAAGACTGACACACAGAAATTGCATACACACACGTGCAACAACCATTCCATATATGTCCAATCATTAAGTTCCAGCTCCTCAACGACTTGAACGAGTTAATTGGCGAACAACTTTCTTGCCAGCCACCAGCCAAGACAGCGTAACGACTAGATACTATACTATATGAAAAACAAACCATTGTTTTATACACTGATTGGAATTTAGAAACTAATTCTCAATTATTTATCATTAGTAACAGAAATGAGGAAGCAAAATCAGATGTGTATTTAATATCAAATCCGTATTTCTATGAATGAATTGGAAGTGATTCCTCTATATGGAAGTTTTACAAAAGTTCATTGCATCTTTTCACGAGAGACTAGTCATTTCAAAACTTATTGGAAGCAGGGCTGCACTAAAGAAATTTTCAAAGTCCATTTTTCTGCATGGTTTTCATTTAAACCCAATTCGTTTGTGATGGGCTTGACTTACCTCCGTTTCAATGGACGGGATGTTAAAACTAAGGGACTTGGTGACAGTGGAGGTGATGCTGCAGCTGCAGTTCCAATCCAAGGCCATGGAAGATGCGGCAGTCTAACACCTACACCAATCCACTCATTTTCAGCTGTGAATCTACAGTACATCATTCACACGTTTCGTCTTCGCAAATATCAGTAACAATTGCATGCATTTGAGTCAACAGCGAAGATAAAAAAAACCATCAACTGCTTCATTCTGAACCCACAGACAGGTTAAACGAAAACAGTAAAAGTGGTTACATAAACACACTGTATACATAGGACTATCCCAAAGGAATTTGATCTCGTTTGATAAAATAAGGTTTTGTAGCACGTGTGTGTAATCAGTTGTCGTGTATCTTTATGTGTATGGTATTATGGGTTCGCACTTTGGAGCGAAAGATATACATTTACTTACATGACTAAAAAATACATGACATGACATTAGACATCCTGCCCTCCCTTTGTTTCTGACTTACGTACAACATTTAGTGTAAATGGAGATATGTCATGGTGCAGAGATCTAAAACAAAGACGTCTTTCGACTTGACTGCTTCCTGATTTGATTCATTCCATTATCTATACTTAAGACTAGTAAGATAAATATGCTTGTTGGTATGTACTTTGCCATTCTCCCCGCACCGCTTTTAGATGTTACTTTCTTTCAGTTCACAATGCCTATAAAAGCCTTGTGTACATTTATTTAGTTCAAAGAGAAGTAAGTACGTTCATTATCGTCACTGTAAAAAAACTAAACTGTGGCTCATGGCCAAAATTCAGTAGTTAAGTCGTTGATAATTCCCTGTAGAACAAATATCCATTCATTGGTAATGACCCAACGGTTATTCAATGACTACCGGTTGTAAAGTTTTGTGCCAAGAGAAAGGATAAAATCTGCAGCCTCATACTAAAAGACGTTCAGAAAAATTAGTCGAACTAAAAAATAAACTAAAGTTAGAAAGCAGAATCCACATATTGCATTTTTAGTACTTTACGAAATACCTACTGCTACTACTGGCAGTGGTAGTTAAAACATTTGGATGCAATTTTTTAAATCGCATTTTTGAAATGTCACTACATTTTATACCAACAACTAGCACTTAAAACATATAGCAAAGAAAAATACAGGGAAACGTAACATTCCCAACTAACCGTTCGGAATCCCAGCTGGAATTGGTTTCTTGGTTTGCACACGGGCAGTTGCATTATTCACCTAGAGCAATCCAATATAAAAATACAGTTAAAAGCCAAGATATTTGATGGTTAAAAAATTCAGAGTAGAGTGTACTCTGACATTTCACATGCTTCAATTCAACTGTTATATATAAGTATGCAAACAAATAAAGAGGTAGACAATTGTACAAGAGGGCTTGAGTCAAATACAACATAATGCTACTTTGTATAGACAGGGGTCCTATACAGCATCGAAAATCATTATTATCATTATATTAATAGATTACATCGCAGCCTCACAGTACAGGTTGCTTTCACTGCTTTTCCCCACACCCTTTCCATTCCAGCATTCATTTAGCAATCATTTCATCCACCATTTACTGCTGCTTTAGTGACTGGCACAAAAACTAAAATATTACATTCCATTCTTTACATTATGACACGCCCAATTTCACATTCCACATATCAGCATAAGCTTGATCAATATAATGAGTATAAAGCGTGCATACAAATCAATGCTACCGTACCGTTGCACCGCTACATTAGACATAATAATAGAAAACGAAACTACTTAAATAAATAAACTCATGCAAAGCATATTCTGTGAACCTAATGACTCTAAAGATAACAGGAATACGAATTAATTGGTTAATTAACCTAAACTCCATGTATTTTCATGCTACTACTCCATTACATTACAGCTCTAAAACGACAGGACTTCACAATGCTGATTGAGGAAATTTGGGAAACATACATATTATAAGCAAAAGCAATGTTTGTGTAAACTTGACTTCAGAGTAGAAATGTCTATTAGAAAAATAGTAACCTTATACATTAGCGTCAGTTTACAAATGACAAAACAGGTCTATACATAATATATGATACCACGACAGTAGTTCAGGCAGTACATATTAAGTGCTACAATATAATCCCAAAATCCCAATTCCCGTGCCTCTAAGGTAAATAAATTATTAAAACCTAATATTGTTTGCTTATTGTGCATCAACGCACATCACATTAAAGTAGCTCGAAAATTCGGTGGGCGGAGGAAAATATTTAACAAAAACATATTACGTATAGACGGGGTCGTAGAATTTTAAATAAAACTGAAAGACAGTTCGCTTGCTCACTTATTCATTTCACCGAAAAAGTACTAACTAATTATCGACCTTAAAACGTCAGCGAGTAATTTTGGTGAAATTCCTGATGAAAGTGCTTTAATAAATTATACTTTCCTTCTGTTCCAAAAGAACTTGATGAGGAATGCCGACAACAAATTCTATAATGTTGAAAGTTTTAAGAGAAACCAAAGGAAAAGTATACATTAAAACTTTGTCTACACGGTTTACATAACTTTATTCTCTTATTCCTCGAAATCTTTTTAATATTTTAAATTTCTGCCTCTTCTGTAAACACAGCCAGGTGCACATCATTTTATATGCTCCTTTCAGCAAGCTAAAAGAGAAAGCCATCTAAACTTGTGGCAAAAGACTCGGATACATTCGAGTGATGATGGGGCATCTATACCTCACTACTAAGCAAAACTAGCTAAATTCTTCTCCTGGTTCGTCAGCTATAGTAGACTAGCATGTTTGTTGGAGGTTCTGCAGGCAGCAAAAGATTTTTGCATTTTAAATTAGCAATAGTTGTTAAAAGCATCAACTTTCGTCTCTAGTTTCCAGCTAAATTGCAAAATTCCCCTCATATGCTAAAACACCTAGAGTACTTATTGCCTAGTGGCATAGAATCCACTGAGGGAGCATATTTTAATTTTACTTCTGGCAGTTAGCGAACAACTCAGCATTACATACCATAAGCTTATGCATGCAATACAGGGGTACCGTGGCAAATATATACAACGGGTAGAGTCAAAGGAACTAAGTGGTACAGTTTGTAAACAAGCCGTACTATTAACATTTTCCATCCCAAATTACTGATTATCATTCGCTACAAACATGCTGGATGCATAACACAACTAAAGTGCAATTACTTTCTTGTATTTTATCGTTTGTTCTTTAGAGGCAATGCTGTATACACGACATGGAAGATATTATTCTATGGAAGTCGAGCTGGTAAGAAGCCCGCACAACGTAACAGGAAAAGTAGTCAGTATCATCATCATCATAAGCAACAGCCATTTACAAGTGGTGCCTGTAATTTTCAATGACTTTCTTTTCGTCATGAAAGCTGCACGATGCAACTTATCGGAAATAACTTCAACTAACAGACAGGGATCCAGGGGAAACTTACACTTTTGATATATCCTTCCAAATGGTTGCACGATCAAGTCTTTGAATGCCGTCAATCTTTGAATTTGTCTTCGCCCCTTAGACAGAGACGTCACTCCCACACCATTTGGCTTCCAACATTTACTGTGCCATCGATGTGCTTCTAAGTCGGGATCATATACTTTTCACCTGTTTTCACAAGATTTAATAGTATCCAATTTCAACAAACTGAAACCTCTAGATTCATCAACCTTAGTTAGACTTCCAAGCTATGGGCGTCACGTTTAATAAATACCTTTCTTCTGCTGACCAACGGTTATACGTATAGTAAATTTAATTAAGACTAACGTTAATTTGAGAGGATTTTGACTAATATGCTGGTGTGAATGCCGGCGGATGGGCGAATACAACTTTGTTCTAACTTTCGACGTAATAACTAAAAAAAGTTACTAGTGTTGTTATTATTATTGTTGTACATAAATACGTCCAAACCTGTGACATAGTTGTGCGAAAGAATTTGTCACTTCTGTATAATAGAAAGAAAATCCTTTACTTATCACATAGATTAAATATTAAATGGATATTTGTATAATAATAGCAGAGTCACATTCCTTAGATTACATCGCAAGTATTTACTTAAATCGTACATAAAATGATGCTATGAAATTATAGCAAGTGGAAGGTGCGTAAATACGATAGAACAGTCAAGAGATGGAACATACATATGTTTGAAAATATTATTAATTAGATACGGTTATCTACAGCCTCCATTTTATTATATGACAAGCACCCAAACAGCTAAGCAATGACTAACTGGTTAGCCTTAAGCAACTATGAATACAACAAAAATCAATACTACAGTTCTAATTTTCAGCTCCGTATTGCAAACTCACTACTAAAAGTATTCAAAAATTGGTATTCACAAAATCATGTCATGTACCGCATGGGCCAAATTACTTACAAGCTCTGTAGTGAATAGATAGGTCAATCATATTAATTACACCGACTTATTTTGATCCGTTCGATACAAAGTAGCATTAGTTGTTTCTGACACAAGCTGTTGTTCAAACGTGAACAACTTCAGAATAGACTCTCAGATATGTAACAGTGTTATATTTACGTAAATGATAGATTTTTGATAAGAGAGAAGTCATCAAAAACTGCAAATGTAAATGTAAAGTATAATAAGAGTGATCATTTTTTAATCATGCACACCTCAATTTTGCGCCCCTCAACCACCGTGCCATGAAGTTTTTCGCGTGCTCGTTCCGCATCAGCGCAATTGGCGAATGTTACGAAACCAAAACCCTATAAGTAGGAAAAAGTCAGAAAATTGTCAGTGCATCTCATTCCTTCCACGGCATATCCGATAATTAATAAAAATTATTATTTATCCTCTGTATCTCTATATTAAACTTAAATGTATGTCTATGCGTTTCTGAGAGAAAAACATTTTCCAAGATCGCTATTCAATCTAAAAACATATTACTGATCTTAGATATAAGTAAATGTTTAAACATTAAAAACTGAACAGTAAGTCAAGAAGTTTGAAATAGAATAAAACAACTAGAAGTATGAGTAAAAATTCGTCTCCTAATTTCCTAATTCATACATAAAAATATGTACTAGCTTTGGCTTTTGATTTTAAAATACCTTTCGCACCATTTCGCATCATAATAACGACTGTGAATTCAGTGAATCATGCAGAGAACTAGAAGACAGGTATGCTAAACTGTTCGCATATTGAAACGGTTATTTTTTATTTACTACTTGGAAAGATAGCTTTTCAGTAGCATGCATCGTGTTGATACCTAAAACCAACATTTGTTGCGAAAGCCGAGCATCCTAGCTGGAAATCCAAACATTTACATACTTCGCTTAAAATCATAACACATGCACTAACATTTAATTTGTAATTTCATCTCCTTACTAAACAGTTCACACATTTGAGCACTTTTTACAGTTTCAAAACAAAAACTTATAAAGACAGCAGAATGTAAGATACCTCTATTACCATCTGCCATAAGCTGATTAAAATTAATTGACTGATGATGTACTTCCGAATTGTACACCTTGCAAACAGATACCGAACCGTGACAATACGTATTTACACTGCTAAACCTTTGAAACAGATAGGTTTCATTGCATATGTTAAGCGAAAAATATGTCACATAATACCTGAATTCAATTAGTTTTTACCAAAAATTTTGATTGTTTGTCTATGTCTATGCATTGGATATTCCAAAAACCTCATCGCAATCTACGGGAAACTTGAATCTATAGTTGGAAACAATTCCTACGTAACTCCACAAAAATTTGCGGAGTTACATATCACTAATTTCTATTTTAGTACAAACGTAGTTGAAAATAATCGTTTAAATTGCTAACTTTTTAGTTAGTTGTATTACCGCTGATGGAATTTAGAAAAATCAAAAAATTTCGACTTACCTTACTACCCCTTTCGTTGAAAATAATTTCTACGTCCAGTATGGCACCGAATGGCTAAATTTAAAAAAAGTAAGAGAGGAAATTGTGAGAACGACTGAAGATAATGAAAGCATGACAGAAGAGAAGACCACACGCTTTACTGAAACAATTTGAAAATGCAGGTAAGATAAGAACAATACAAAAAGCAAATGAAGTCAACACTGCAACTACGAAGATGAATACAAGAATATGCAAGTTGCCTGAAATTGCAAATAAATGCAAAGATGAACGAGCAGATTATGACAAAGCAGACTAATCGATATTATATAAATATGACTTTTAAAAGTAGTTAGTATCGCCTTACCCCAAACATGACCCGTAAATCTGGATCTCTAAAGCGGAATGGAATATTTGATACATGAAGACGCTTAGGTTGATGCTTCCCGGAAATGGAAGACACGTCATTTGTGTTTTGGGCTATGGTTGAAGTAGCTTGATTGACTGAATTACCAGTTACTGTTAAAGATGTTATACTACTTGTACTGACAACCTCCGGCTCAGGCTCCGTTTGCTGAAATTCATTGGATAAAGATAGTTGATTCTATTAAGTTTTCAATATTCCTTAATACTTGAATAACTAAACGTATTGTTGCAGATTAAGCAAACTTACCGTTTGTTGTTCAACTGCTTGACTTCCAACGCTAACCCCAGTGGTGCTTGCAGTAAAACTTTGTCCTACCTCTTTCTCCGCCTTCAGTTGTTGTAATGCAACACCACTTACACCAGCAGCATTCGCTAGATGATCACCGTTCTGCATGCCGCCTGCGGCTCCGCCGGCATAGGGTAAATTACCAGCTTGAACAGTGTGCTACATAGAAATATAAACACATCGCATAATTAATTTAAATGTTGGTATATTGAAATTACTTTTAATTTAAGACATTGCTAAATACGGTAATACCTAATACATACACTATTCAAAATTATCATTTGTTAACATAGTTGAAGGTCTCATTTTATACTTTGTATTCTGCTGACAAAACTAGATCAGAGTTTCGACGAATGATTAAACAATCCATATCAAGCAAACTGATAAGAGTTAATCAGTCATTTATTATTGTAATCAAGTCATATCCTGATTTCAAATTCAAAGCGTGATCATCTGGTCGTTATCATTGTGAGCTGATTTCAAAGAAAAACCTCCTACTTTTACCTTCATTTCATTAGTATAATATTGCATCAGGTTTTTTTTCTGAAACGTACTACTGTATTGTAATGTGCAGTGTATGAAATCGGGGAACCATCATCATCATCGAGTTTTTCCTCTCATTCACCCTTCTTTAGTCTTCTGTTTCATGAAACTTTACTTCCAAGCTAATCTTAATATTCTGAGCGTGTTTACCTTTCACACAAATATGAGATTTTCAGCAATTCAACTCGCCAACAACAATAATAAATTTATGAGTCGACATATATGTTGTGAGTATCTGTAAATACATGCTCCGTTCAGACGATTTATTCTACCAAAGAAAAACTGAGGTATGTCACGCAATGAGAACATCAGTAGCGTTAACAAACAACGCACAGTGTAAATCAAATAGCTAAACCGGAATTGGAAACGTGGAAAGTTGTAAGAACTTTCTCTTCGCTATAATAAAGCAGATGAGCGTATATCACAAAGAAGCTGAAAGGAACGATTTGCTAACATCTCTGGCAAATGCGGGAATGATACGATTTACTGAAATTCTATTCGAATCGAGATTAGATCGCTTTCACACCTGCAGAAAACTTGCACCTGCTCATTGTTTTATTTCACTTTCTTCAAACGGCAAGTAAATTAAAACTAGAACAAACTATAGCAGTATGCTTGGGTCACATCAACCGCAAACTTGCTCCTTTAGATCATGTAGTCATTTTAGTAGAAATTTCGAGATCACAGAATCTATTTATATACAACAAAGAGAAGTGTGGTCAAGCTTAATTATGAATATGCTTGTTCGTTTTGTATGAAGTTTGACAATTATTGTTTAATGTAAACACAAACCCTAGGTTTCCTCAGCAAACATATTTGCCACCATAAAAAGCTGTTCATATATGCTGCATAAAATACTGTTACTTAAATACTTTAGTTTAGTTAGACACATCAAGCATCAAACAATTTAATTTTAATCAAAAAATAATAACTGTAAGTGTAATGGAATAAGACATACTTGAATTCGGCATTTGCACAGTTCAACGTACATTCACCGTTTGTACTGCATCATCAATGCAGTGAACTAGCCTACGCTTGTTATACTTAATCTAATCAACTAAAAAGTTGCTTCCCATTATTCATAGTTAGCGACAAAACATTCGATTAGCATTACTAGCAAAAGTAATTTTCAACTCTGAATATCAACAAAGTTTGTTTCAACTCCTAGTACATGCAAAGGAAACCAATCTAAGGATGTAACTTTAACTTTACAAAATGCAGATTGTGGGTCTTTGGACAGACCTGCACAAACAAAAGGGCTTACATTACATAATACAGAGTAGACACATCTTCATCTTGGATTCGCACCCAGTCTTGTTTTTGTATGAAACGCTTTACCGACCTTAGCTTTAGCTGAGACCGTTGGTCATGTTTTAACAGCAAACCATGGACACATTCTCTGATGTCCATAGTCCATGGGATAGGTTGCCAAATGCTACCGAAAATTTATGAAATGAGAGTAGAGAAACATTAGTTTAATGTGCTTTCCTTTCTACTTTCTCCTCCCTTCGCTTGATTTGTGTGAATTCTAAGAAAGAAAATGAGAATTTAGAAAGGCCTTTTCACAACTTTCCTTCTAATATATCTTCCATGTACTTTTCATCACTCCGGGTTCACGATCAACGATGAACAACAAACAAAACAACATGTAATACGCCTACAAAAGATTACAATGACGTGTTGGGTACTTTGCGTGTGTGTTAGTGCTAACTAAATGAAATAACATTTCTAGAGTATAGTTTGACCACGGGTTTGACCCGCCATGAGATGAAAATGCTCAGAAAAATTAGAAAGAAATGTAATTTTTAAAAGATGCTGATTTCTGTGTAAAATGTTCTTCAAACATATGACTCTCGAGTCCTCAGTAAATACCATGTAAAAGTGAGTCATCTTGATGTTAATCCAATCCGATCTAGGAAAACGAAGATGCAAGAAATATATGTACATAATGTATACATACACATACATCTATACCTATATAGCGTGAAGAATAAAGACAGAAGTATATGTTGATACTGTATGTATGCTATTCAGAGTAAATGGTACTATGGTACACACGCATTCAGTACCGAAATGAATTCCAGCGACTCGCTAGCACGACAGAACCTTCTGAAAAATATCGATCGTGTGAAAGGATTTTCTTCATCTTTCAAGTTACACATACACAACAGCTTATGGCTGGATGTTGATATGAACAGCGTATTTGATAATAGTCTGATCCTCCATGCATAAAATTCTTTCTTAAAACGAACACGAACAACGGGAAAACATATCGTTTTCGCATAAGCAAACCGAACAGGCAATAACTTTCTATGCCAAAAAACAAAGCTATGTATAGTGTGTGTATCATTTTATGCTTAACCAGACAAAGAACAAAAGCTGCAATTAACAACTTCAATATTTTGGCTTTAAAGAAGACAAATGGGACCAAAACCTTACGCAGAGTAAGTTACGCTTTAAAACATTCCACACTCTCCCATCACTTAATTGATGTTGGCTGCATCATCAAAGATCAAAGCAGCTACTTTCTGTTTATTAAAATATTCAATTTAGATCATCAGACCATCTTTGAGCATTAAATAGTTATTGATGTAGTTAATATTCTAATACATATTAGATAGTATTATATCATGCTTGATGTTTTCCAAGCTTTTATCTAAACATTATCGTTTTACTTTGTGTTTAATTCCTGATATATCAACTAGAAGTACTAAAAGGATACTTCATCAATAATTTTACATGATACCTTGGTGTTTGTTAATGTCTCATCACAGCATGGTATTCAAACTGTGTAAACTGCCTACATCTATCTACATAAGTACCTATGAATTTGCAATGAATTTTTTGAAAGCACCATAAATACTTCGAGGTCTCAACTATTATAAGCAGTAGTAATGTTCATTTTTAGAGTAATGGCTAACAGCAATATTTCCTGTTCTATGGAGCATCGTCATTCAAATAGTTCATAGAGGCCGAGCCAAGGGAAATGTAATATAGAAAATCTGGTTTACGTCAGAAAGGCCAAACTTGCAGATGTGAAACAAATTCCTTCGCCTTAGAAGCTCCAGATGTGAATTGAATAGAACTTCACTTGCGTGAATGTCGTGTTTTTATTTGTTTGTCGTACAACGGCTTACTTCTATTTACTTAGACACTGGAAAATTCTGAACGCCAGCAAACGTACGAAACAACAAATATTTCAAATATTAAGGTTCTTTTGTGCTCGGGCTTTTACAGGAAACATTCATGTTTGTAGTTTCTCTGTGCCAATGTATATTCCAAATTGTCATTTTAGGAAACCAAAGTCAGTGCCTAACCCCCCTGCAGCATAGTAAAATAAATAAGCTTTAATACAATTACAGTTCTTCAGTTACACAAACACAAGTGATGTGCAATGCAGTATTATTAACTATTATCTCGCAATTCTCATCTCAGCGGTAACTACTTCAACGAATAAATACAAGACACCAGTCATCTGAACCCAATTACAGTATGAGACACAGCATCAGCAGTACCACTTCATTTTATTAAGCTAACTACAATATATATAGAATACAACAGATACAGTATAAAATGTTGACGTACTGCAGGTCGAAATTTAACCAACACAGCTAAACTTGAGGGATTACATGAAAAACATACATTGTACATGTGATTACAAGTTTTACTGACGATGACGTCCCTCTCTAATATAGTTTCAACTAATGCTAATAACATCCTCATTTACTCGGTCCCAACTTTCAACTTTAGTTTGCTTCAAGATCTGTAAATACGCCCATCCATACTACTATATCCATAGTACATACCATGCGCTTACATTACAATTACATGTGTATGTCATACGTGGCCGCGACAACGCAACTTATCCGTCTCCATCTTTAATGCTATCTGTCGCGTTTCTTCCTAAATTTTGTCAAACACAGAGAACAAGCAACGATTGAAGAAATGCTTCAGTGTTGACTGGATTTTATCCTTTCCGAGTCTCATATAAAGATTTTCTATATAGACGGCATAGTTCTAGCATGCATGGATCTGCAGCAAAATCCAGTCAACAGTACATGAAAGAAAGTTACATCCACGAACCCATTATGTACATGGTAGTCATGATGGTACAGCCACAGCCTCAGTCCGTGTAGGATGTCTGTTATATGCCACAAAATAACACGTGCTACTTGCAGAAGATATTCATAAATAAATTTAAAATGTATCATAATAAAAAATCAACTTTCACGGTAAGGAAGGACTTGTTCAGGCAAATGCTTCATTAATTAAAAAGTTGATTGATTTTCAAACCTTTCGAAATGCTTTGTAAGTTCAACTTCAAAAACCTGGTACTACAGTTTTGAGCGAATGGATTTTAATTTACTGTCCAAAATAAATACCGAAATGTGAAACAGAAACAATTAACCTCCTTTCTTTTCTTCTGGATCTAACTTCATGCTTGATCAGGGCACCTACTGCAAGCAAGCATGAATACATGCGCCCCTTTAGAGTTCCACAATCCACAAGTAAGTAAGTGAAAATGAATAAAACAAATTTACAATGGATGGTCGTCGGTGGTTTAAGCGCTTGTAATCACACCCGTACTTCATGTAATATGCAATACGCCACTCGCGACACAAACAAGAAAAGAAAAAAAATACTCAAAACTGCAAGATGAAAAGAAACTACTGCAGTGCAGCCTTTGCTCCTCTACGTATTCGCGGAAATTCATGATTATTGCTGGTCGTGTTTACACCACATTTGTATTGTACAAATGGAAAGTTAATGCCAAGAGATGTGTTTTCTCTGTAGCACAAGTCAGTAACTTGTCTGCTATGTATCCCGCATTATTCCCTATCTACACGGTTGTAAACGTGACGAGAGAAACTCCAGCGATGAATTGTGGATGTCGATCTTTTCCTAATGCCTAACAACTTAGTTTTAGCAAATGTGTGTTCAATAGCCCACAAAGGAAAAGTGGATTCCGTATCCCGTATCAAAAAGTTGAGTACTTTGCGATATTCGAGATCCCTCATACATTTTCTGGCAGCCTGATTATTTTCCCATTAAAGCAAGATGATCAATTGTAATGTAACTCTTTACTGTAATTATGCAGATGTAAACAGAATACAATGTAGATGTAGCTACCTTAAATGTTCATGTATTCCAATTTTCTTTGCAGTTGTTGCGCTGTTGGGTAGAACTTTAGTCAGAAAATCAAAACTCCCCAGATGCAAACCATAAACATCACTTATGCGATCTAACATAATTAACGCATTTTACATTACGGAATCCCATAAAGAAATCATCGTAATTTTTGGCTGACATTATTAGTTGAATGTAACAAAAACTATAATTTTTAAACAAGATGCATTGATCAGTTTAAATAGTTAGCGAGATGGGACAAACACTACTTAATTTTGGTTACTAACTTAACAGTCAGTATTCGGAATTAATCGCAAGACTACAAGACAAGCCTTTGATACAAACTAGCGAGACAACGGGATATTCACGGAATTGGAAGCGGTGTGATGTGCCAAAAACTTTCAAACCTTCAATCAGTAAAAATAGTTAAGCTACGGCGTACTCTACGAATCAAACAAACTTCGACATACATAAATACAAAAGAATAGACACACAATAGGCAATTTCTAAAAATATACCAACTTTCAATACGACACATGTGGTTTTTTACATTCCATACGTAACTTGTTTTCACCCGCTTTTAGTTTCGAGAATAAGTCAAGAAACTGAGAAATCATTGTAAAACAAAACAACCCAGTCAAGTACATACTGCCCATTTAAATCTACTCACTTATGTAATACAAATACATACAATCATCATTACATACATGAGCCCGAACCTATGCGCAGCGTAAAGTGTGTATTAATTAACGTTCCGCGTTGTAATCTTTTTTGTAGTGTCGACTCCAGCCCAGCTTAAATACTATTATTTATTTGCATTGTTTGTTTATGAAATATGATTTAACACGAATAATATACCTGATAGAAGTAGAAAGTTCAGAAATTATAAGAATTTGAGTTAAAATCTGTCTAGTAATTTCAGAATTTTCGGAAGATGTTAGTAGTTTAGCTTCTAACCACAAGCAATGTTTCACCCCAAAAACGAATAAATTAATCATTGATTAAATCATATATAGATATTATAAATATAGCAGATAATAATAGATAGGGGAGTTTAAAATTTGCCTAATCATAGTCATAAATCTGTTTATAGACACTATTTCACTGTCCGACACAGTGACATCATTTTACGCTTTTTAGTGATGACGTATGAGGTATTAAAATCAGCATTCGCGTGGATTTATATAATATGATTATAGAATTTTTTAAAAGATAGATGTAGTAATAAAAACCAATCCTCTATTGCAATTAAGTAGTTATTGAAAACTTACCGCAGGGTAGTATAACCCTTGAACTCCCTGAGAAGCAGGGAAAAGGAAAGCACCTGGACCCCACAGTTTGGCAATCGAATTCGCTACGTCCGCACACATTTAAATGATTTGTGCTTTGATTTATCACAATTTTCAAAAGTACAGGTTTTATTGCTTTGAGCGTTGTAACAGATTGTTGAATTTGAGCCGTAGACAGGTAAATGTTCCTTATACTGTATTTGTGTAAATACGCCTTCAAGTTCTCTTCAAAAGGTTAATGTGCACAACCTCTCGTTAACAATACAGATGAGCCGTGCAGCTGTCGAATTCTCACATTCGCATGCTCGTTTGGTTGTGTGACCATATGCACCGCTTTGTAATGTCCACCACAAGGAGTATTTCATGAAGAAAACGTCAATTTCACTTCTACTCAGTTTTTAATGTAACTAGTCCACATTTTTACAAATAAGAAGTGATTGGTATTAAATACCGAATACAGACAGATTAGTTGTCTTTATGTTGTAAGCTAACGCACACATTATTCATTGCACCTTGACATGCACTAGCTATATCGCTTGAGAGAATGTCTACATTTGCATGATGATCAAATTGATCATTGATCAAGTTCAAACTAATCTGAATTGAAGTTATGATTGTTAAAATCTATTTCAATCAAGTAGACAAGTTTTACACGGAAGCCGCGTGTAATTTTCTATAAATTTCAATATGGTTTCGTTTAATATCAAGACATCAAACTCAAACTGTTATATGAGTTACTATTTATATTGGTCAACTGATTTTTATCACAGGCCTATTTGAGTGGCACACTTGACTATATCGACAACATTTGGGACTACTGCGTGAAGATATTATTCAACACTAGCTTTTGTTTTAATCTCTAGCTGTACTGTGCTGGACAAAATCTCAATATTGGAAACTCTTAATACATGTCACAAGGAATAGCGAACGGTGGTCGATGCTCCGCTTCTTGAAAGCAGCAGCTTCTAGTAATTTAATTTATTTAGCGTCTCTCCAATACGATTTTGTTCTCACATCATGAGTTGAATACTTGAGGACCAAATTTACTCAAATGAAGACAAAAAGCACTTGGTCTACGCTTCAAGGTTCTCTGACTAGTAGTAGACTGTTTTATATGGTAAGATGAATTAGTTCTTCTTTTTGGAGAAGCAAATCATGAACGACGGAAGGAAAAGTACAACTGTTAGGTTAGTGCTTTTCGTCTCTTTCCAAGCAGCACGGTCAAGTATAAAAGCCGCCCTATGAAGCAACGAAGAAGGCATACAACAACGTGCAAGTAAACACCAAAAAACGAACAAGCTTGAAACTCTTGGTAAGTCGAGCTAGCTTCACTAGAGAAGTAGCAGCATAGCAAGAGAAACAGAATAGGGGAAGACGTTAGTTAGTGAGCTGATTTTATGGAGCAATGTAACTTTCAACTTCGATTCTACATCTCATATTCAGACTTCGCCATTTGCTCCATCCTCACTTCTCTTGACATACAACTCACACAGAAAACCAAAAACACTATCCTCCCTTTGTATAACACTGGAAAATTCAACTGCGCAATGCCTTAACACCAGCATCTACCATCCACGAGCTTTCCTTTTCCTCCAACCAAACCATTTAAACCAACATTTTGTTGGCAACATGAGATACTAAACTTACATACGCGTTAAAGAACGCTGGATTCTGCATTCTGAGTAAAAAGTATCCTTGTTCCTTCATACTGACAAACATACTTTAACAACGTAAAACTATTTGCAGCAGCCCAGTTCAAAAAAGTATCTTCCTGGATCCAGCTTTGTTCCAAGTGTAACTAAAAACTGTAGCACAAGCAAAAGAGCTCATCAGAATGAACGACGATTCCGCCTTCCTAATGCATATCTTGCACATCTGGGATAATTTTGAAGAGACTAATATCTTTATTGCTACAGTCAGATATATGTACATTTACATACTAATCGCCAGGCCAGTAACCAGCAACATAACGCATGCATACATGATACTCCCTCTGTCTGTAACATCTTTCTTCTTAAATCAGAAAAAAACAGTTGATTTGGGTTAAGTGCTGAATACTTACGATGTATGAAAATTATAATCGACTAATGTACATTTTTGTTTATTAACCAAATATTTACATGGAGTCAAATTAAGTATTAAGTATATGACCTGACCTGACGAGGAAAAAGTATGAGCTCAAAGGTGAAACTATTAGAATATTAGACAAAACTAAAGTTAAAAACACAGCACACTTGTGTGTTGACGTATTAACTTTCCCGAGAATAAGCCAGTATACAGGACATACTAACTATTGCCACTGCCTACATCACCACATACGTTCTCATATCATTAATCATTTCTTGCACTTGATAATTATTTCCACCAATCACCAATCCATACCAATGTGATTTCACGTCTACATCCATAACAGCCTGAAATAAGTATTGAGATTCTTTTTTCATTGACAAATTCTAACGTACAGGATTCCAACCAAAACACAAAAGCCTACTGTCATATCCATTTTACTTTACTTAACAATTCAATTTGCAACATTTTTATTTCGTCCGAATCTCGAACTGAATGATTTTAGACGTTTTCGGTTCTTTCCCTGGGCAAACTGAGAATTTCAAAGCATCCCATTACCACCTGGTAAATGTGCTTTCTGCCAAACTACATAATGTGCATACGTGTTTAAGTAGAAGGAATATTGACTTGACTATTCCAAACTATGGAAATCGTTTACAATGACAACTCATTCCAGAAAACGTTTATAACTTTCTTCGCCGGCGTACTAGAGTTTAAAAAACAGATGATATTTGTTATTTATCATCTACATCCAATTATAATATTCTTACTACTACTTAATTTTGAACTAACGCAATTTAAAATTGTTGCCTTTACTTTTTGTAAACGCACAGTTCATTAGCAATATACAGACACAATGGCATTGTGACAATGCATTCACATTTCACTTCTTCAAGGATTGTCGAATTATGAAACTTTAGGATACTTTATCAGGTATTTTTGTAAGAGGTTTGGTATGGTTTACGCAAAGTATTAAACAGTTCTTAGTTTAAGTTCTTTTGGTTTACCTAAAGTTTCATGAAAAAAGTATTTTAAATAGTCGCAACGTGATCGTGACTACAACAAACTTAAGAAATTTTAACACGCAAACCCAAATTTCGTAGTTCAGTTCCTCCCATGTCAAATCTATCTCCCGTTGTTCTTCTGTTCGGGTTGTGGCCGAATCGAAGTACGGCGAGGGCTTTCTTCCTGCTATAAAAACTTTTGCATTGAAATACGGTTGCTCATCCTTTGAAGTTCCGAACGGCCATTCAAAAACTGGAGACTCTGCTAACGTTGATTGCTCGAAAATACTCCAGGAAGCTAAATTGCTAATATTGTCGAAATCGCTAAGTTCAGGTAGGCCAAATGCAAACCGTAGTAGGGGACGAGCTGACATGCTGCAGAGCATGTTTCGCCAACCACTAAAATCTGCCATGGATCGATTGTTTATTCTACTAATCTAAAATCTCTACAATTGAAAGGATTTATTATTAACAATACAATTATACGAAACATTCATCAGGCTACGTATCTGATAAAAATTTTAGACGCGTTTTACTCATTACAACATGTACGGGTAAATACAAACTACAAAGATACGCCAGTACTTTAATTATTCGACCATGGTTCTAGCAAAATTTATCATTCGCAATATCGTAATAATACATCATCAATGATGATTCATCATAAATAAACAACTCTTTCGTCAGACCCAGACCCATGACATTTAGACTGTGTCGTTAGCTAAGACTTCATTGGTTGTTAGAATTTAAAAATGATATTCTCTTTTTTTTAAATTTAAATTCATACCTGCCTCACAAGCATAACTTTGTATGGAAACCATGTTTAATCAAAACTAGGGAAAATGGAGGTATTAACTTACCTACTACATCACATGCAACCAAAATCACTGTAAAAGCTGCAGATACAAAGAGAAAGCATTTCACATCATCACGGACTACCACAGCGTTACATAAAGTATTACACGCCATCTAGCTTGAGCAGCAACATGGGAACGCAGTCCGTAAGTAAACATACGTTTCGTCAAGTACCACGTTGTACATAGGGTGGAACGCTGTGCACTCTGCTTTCTATTTCTGGAATTCGCAACTTGTAATGCTTTCTCCACTGCTGTTTCCACCCAAAATACCAAAGGCAGCGCCTTACAAAACAGAGGAGCTCGTAAGCTGCTCGTGTGTCTTATCTTACACCAAATATTTCTTCATTCTATTTTTGTCTGGCTTTTAATTTAAATCGAAGCAACATTGACTTCACTTTAATTTGTATTAGAATATATGTGAAATACTGTATACAGTAGGTCATTAGTCGGTTTTGTTCATAACCATCGGATTGTATAAACGACATATTTGTTTCATTTTGAACCAAGCTGACACATTTCCTTATGATTACATATTTCGAGAAAGTTTCCAGTTTTTATTACACAAAGCAAAGGAAAAAAAATACGTTAAGTTAGTTATCCGGTACATAAAACACTAATACTTTACATTGCATTGAGCTACGAGTTTTGCATTGCATTGTCGTTGTCAATTAAGCTTGCTATGCAGTCTTGTCATAGGTTCCATGAATGGCAGTAAAGCATACGCAATTTCGGCCACCTACAATATACATAATGTTGAGGTGTTCTAAAAGCTATTTGAATGTCGTGTCGTATACAGATATATTAAACCTGTATGTTTACTGTAAGTAACTGGGGTAGAGGATGCTAATAACGAATGCTTACTTGTTATTCTAGCTTTTAGCCAACGATGTTATGTGACAAATTTTTATCTATCAGCTCATGTTACGTGTACTAATATTTGAATGAATGAAAATGTGGCAATGTGATCCAAGGAATATAACATATTATAATTCACGTACCCCATTAGTTTGTTGGGTCATACTTGCGGCAAATATATTCATTGCTAATACAAACGTTTATTAACCGTAACCTGTTTTGTATCCTATTTTTACTGGTCTATAAATTTTATGAATGTTCATACTCAAGATTCCTATCTACTCCTCGTGAATTTATGCAAGCAAATAGGTAGTACTTGTACATCCAAAATGTTAACATTAACACTACGCCATTAATAAACACATAGTGAAGAACCAAAAAGCAGAAAAAATGGAAAGTATAGAACTATAGATTATAGATTTGAACGAAACTGAAATGAACGTCTTAGGCTGTTGGTCGGAATCTGCACACATTTTCGATAGAAATATTTACAGACAATACAAAACAAACCTGCTTGACAACTAATAAAAGTATTTCTGCAATCATAATCTGAATTCCCAATCAGAAAAGTTAATCTACTACTATATAATGACCTTCAGTTTCTTATATAACAATTGCATTGCACTTCAAAATGGAAGACACTGCAATTGCACCCATTCGTGAATTGGCTGCTTTGAAACAAACCTCATTAATGAAAAGGATAAAATTTCTTCTCCATCGCCACTGGAATTCCTTAGCTAAATACCTGTAAGCTTCCGATAATGAGCCCCGGACGCCAGAGAACCTAAATTGGCACAATTAAACTACCTACTCCATTACTACAACTGATGATTGCCAGCAGAGCATTACTTGTTAGTATTATAGATTTCGAATATAGGTTTCAAGTGTAATCACAAAACAAGGCCGAAATTGCTAGTAACAATAAAACTACAATTCTATATGTATTTGCATTTAATTCAAAGAACAAACAGCTTAGTAATACAAATATAAATACGCATACCCATGAGGAGTAGTACATAGATGAACATGAGAATTCCATAGGTATTTTAAAATCGTCGTGTGAAAATTCACTTTACCATCGCACTCCACATAGTCCACATGATACATAAGTATATATTATACATTGCGTATTATGAAGTTTAATACGATAAAAATCTGATCCATGATGTAGATATAATGTCCATCTCAAACAGAACATAAACACTGGTGTTTGTTAGAAGTCATAATTGGACAACGAGAATTACGACCGACTCGAGAGACAAAAACTACTTCAATCAAAAATACTTATCAGTTTGTGTAACAGAAAGTATCCCCATAAAGCCAAAATCCTTCGATATGACCATGTAATTTTTTAGAACATCCGCAATTGATTCTAGTCAGTTCCAAATTCTAACTGAAATACAGAGATTGTATAAAACAGTAATGAATCATTACTAAGGATGTTTCAATGCAATCACATCATTCACATCAAACACACATTTCACAGCACCCTCCATACATTTTGCTGAAATGTACAACAATACTTGGTGACGTAATATGGAGTTGAAACGTGGAAACTACTCTTACTAATTCCTACATAGATAATTCGGTTATTTTAATCATGGAGTAATGATGCAATCAAGATCCCAACAATCCAAATGATGCTTCCGATTACAATAACACATTGACTAACAACAAAACGATAGCCTGTCACAAATGTACAAGTCACGATTTTCAGTTTTTATAAGGCTTTCCAAGTGATGCTAGAAATTACCTCATTCTTACTTACGGTCCTCTCAACGCTGAGAGTTACTTGCAGGTATGCAATATTCACAAAGTTATTGGTATTCAAGAGAGAATCCCCAGACACGACAGATCATAACATGCAACAATGAGAAGTACGTCTGATGTACACCAAGCTACGATGAATTAGTAACAATACGAATTCAGTAGGATTGTGTTTATGTCCTTTGATTTATACTGTAGTGCCTTGAAAAGATGAAAAAAGCCTTTCAGCAATTATGATGTGACAATGTAGAAAAATTGCTTCATCCATCCGCTAAAGGTAAATTAGCAAAAATCGAAAGGGAAACTCATTTGTGAGAATCTTTGATGCATATAAAAATATTGGCGAATCATTTACCTTATAAGCTCTCAAAATCATCTTCGAACTTGTGAATTAGTATTATATTACGATTTATCATTGCATTGCAGTAAGTCTCCCGAGCAAAGCCTATTTACTTAAATTACACAATATGCAACTATTATGATACTTGAGCCTTGAAAAAATCATCTTTCATTATTTTTTTATCCACGATCCAAGTCGGCTAATCAAATTCACTCAGCTCGGGCCAAGTGTTGCACGAAGAAAAACAATGAATAGTTTATACTTGAACATCACATCACATGGCTCAAAGAACGTAGCCGTCATATCAAGGCAAGAATATAGCATCTGCTCGTTTTGAAGATTTTCTATTGAAAAGAATGTATAAGTACACTACAGTAACAACTTACTTCTTCACATTTACATTCCTATGCCCTATCTCATTATATCTACATATATAACCCTGTTTATCGATTCACCTTGAGTTACTGAAGGAAATAGTCAACACACGAAAAACACGATAATGTCCATATCATCGATACACACTTGCCAAAATCAGCAGGATGTAGAGGTGGGTGCTAAAGCTAGTGAAATGAAATTGTGGTGCTACCTACTAAACTAATTACTTTCTCAACTCTCCAGTGCACCTCCACCATTTTGCGTTTGTAATGATTATGATTAGTCATATCACGAGTATCACGTCTAACTACCACCAAGTCTATGACATTATAAAACTATATAGTCATGATTTTAAATGAAGCAATACTTGGATGCATGGATTAGATGGATGCCTACTTTACTTACTATGAGATGGATAGAACTTTGACGCGTGAAACATTGAAATTTTTGCTTAGACCTGCATTCAAGCCAAGCTAAAAAGATCAGACTTTCTCTGCGATCTGGTAGTTAAAATACCAGTGCTGTTTTTATGCTTCAAACTTGATAGAAGTAACATATTATAAGTTATTGTTGTTTCACATTGTTCTAAATAAAATAGTCAATTTAAAAAATAAAGCCTTCATTTTTTGGTATTGCGTATTTGGTTAATGCTGGTATCACAAAGAGTGAAACATAGCTTTACCCTACTATACTACAGCAGAAAATGTTCAACTCGGTTTTAGTTAATGTGGTACTTAAGTGACTATGCATGTAAGCCCCTTAAATGAGTTCACCGCAAGTAGTTTGTGGTAAAATACTTAAAACGACACTAGCATTTCCTTTCCAGACATTCTTTTACCATGTCGAATAGCATGTATATTGTATAGTGATGAGCCATTCAACGCCCACTGGTTACATGTTTTGCTATGGTATAAGTACACAACAGTAACAGTCTAAATTCCATTGAATAAAGTTCACCAAAAGGTTCAAAAAGATTCACACAATTCATTCTAGATGTGGTAATTCATGGATATGGATAAAAGTCCCGGGTCTGTCTCTTGTTTCCTTTTTCGCTGCTTGCTGCATCCTAAACAGACCATAATCCATTACCTACATATATCCGTATGGAAAGTAATATCACATACGCGCATACTGTTTATTGTGCACCAGTATCCCACTCATCGTCAGTCACTTACAATAATTTGTTATTCTCCAATGATTCTTTAAGTGTACGAGCATGTACGACTTGATGGATCTGATGGAACAAATTCCATTTCAGCTCTGTCCATCCATACCCTGGGATATCTTTTTTTGCATCTAGTGCATTAGAATCATATGTACCTAACTAACCAAGATACAAGCTATACATACCTACAAAAAACCGTATATCCCTAACATTAAAACGTGTTGGGTCGAGAAAAACGACTTTGAATATCAATGGTATTATTGTATACCAAAAACCGTTTTCAGCACAATGCGTCATAAAAGTAAAAGATGAGGCAAAGGAGATGCGTGGAAGTAAGCCATGCCATGACCACGGCAGATGTGATATAAAAGAGAAGAAACGTAAATTATGAGTACTTTCTGCCGTATAAGAACAGAAAAGACAGCAATAAAGGCATGAGTCCCTTCCCTATCCAGGAAAAATGAATTGCTATTGCTACATTACAACTCGAAGATGAAAGAAACTTCCTTCATTTTTATTCTTTAGGGCTGCAGCTGCAAAGGTTTGCCATTCACCACATGCAGGCAATGTAAAAGCGGGTCTTTAGCTTTCGATGCTTCATACAAAGGTTGGATTACGTGTTACGGTACGCATTAGGCAATACGTGTCTTGGTCTATGAATCAAATTCAATTTAAGTGAAAATTCGAATTAAGCAAATATTAAGTCCATTGGAACATTAAATTGTATATATCTAAATTAAACTTCTGAAATTCTATTCAATAAAGGTGATAATTTCTAAAAATTGTTACGCATATGTTATCAAAAGTTCAAAATAACCAAGTACGTAAGTTTACTTAAGTTCACAGTCAAATTAAGTTTTCAAGCTGCGTACTAATTATCTGTAGACATTATAGTAGACAAATTGGCATACATGTTTAACAACAACTGTATCCTGCTAACAATAACTAACAAACGCAATCCTTCCTAATAATAATCATGCCTTTTCTGCAACAATAAGTTACCGACCAAACGACCACAGCCACAGTAAATGCATCAGTTGCAATGGCCTATTAATTCATCGTGTGCACCTTAACTGCCCCGTTCATCTTCCAACCAATCCTTACGAAAATGCACAAACAATGTTATAAACACATAGAACATACATTTACAATGAAAAGGCTTCTACAAAACGACGAAGATGATAAAAAGCCTTCGTGAAAAAATACCTACGCTTCTACACTACAACAAGCAAACCTTAGCTGAGAGAATATTCCACTCACCACATGCAAAAGTTTTCTCAACCTTGGAATGTCGTGGGATATTACCACATAAAGTTAATTGCGTTTTCGTTTACCTTTCACATTCCAAAATCATTCGCATTTAGATTTACAATTTTGTAGTACTTTTTTTTTGAATTGATTGAGAAGGGTAAAGTTAGTATACAAATTGCCTTCACTTCACCATCAAATTGTACGTACGAATTATATGTTATATTAGAAATGCAACGTTCGTTTGTCATCGTCATTAAACTAAATTATATAAATGAAGTTCACAAACTTTACCTTTTCCTATTCAATTGTTATTACACATCACCAATTCTGTGATGACATCTTCAATGACTAGACATACGCTTGATGCTATATTATGTGAGTTAGTGGATGCACATTATGTCCGATACTTAAGCATACTAAAACTAATAATTATATATTAGTAACTAATCCAAATACTTACTATACAATAAGAAATATCCTATATTAATTATTACAGGGCGCAGGGCCTGAAAAAGAATCGAAACATCTCCATTTTGTATAAGAGAATTTTTTGCATACCGTTCGTGGCAGTACGGACCTGTTAAATACTTAACTTGTTTAACTAATACTTAATTGAAATCAAGGCTACTTTTAATATTGCCTTCAGCCTTGATTGAAATGTACTGAATGAGACTAAACTGTGGACTTCCAGAGAGACACTTCATCAGTGTTGGCGTTGACCCCATAACAGTAAGTACATAAAGTCATCATGTCATATTGAAGTTTAGTCGTCATCATGTCATATTGAAGTTTAGAAGTTTTAAATGTGGCAGCGGTTAATAATACTTTATAGACTATGAAACCTCTTATTTCAATCCTTTGCGACCACATTGCCTTATAATTAATTTAGCTGTCAACATGCTTGAAAATACACCTATTACTTTACTTCTTGTTCGTATATTTTGGCATTTCCCATGAATTTTAAAACAACGAATGACTTCCGGCAGATTGGAACTCTTACGTGGTTTTATTTAGACTATTATATCACTCTTCCCATTAAAGAAAAAGCCCCAAGATATTAAACTCCCACAGCCTTTGCCCAAAGACTGAACTACTTTGGTAAATGTACATTTGGCCTTTGGGTGGGATTTGATTTGTATAATATAATATATATTATATATATTATACATCGGTACTCGTACATCGCGATTGGGTGCAATTACCGTGCATGACACTAGAAGCTAGCTAGATCTGTCATTTATCCTAAACAATCTTCAGGAAAAGTATCAAATGTAAGTACTTGCATCGACGGAACAAACTAATATTCATCATCGCTGTATGAATTCATTAACTTTGATTTTAAAGTAAAATTAAATCGTTTTCAGAAACTTAAACTTTCGACCTTTAGTTAACTATACACAGGCAGGAAGGAAGGAAACGAACTGCGTGTTTTGTATTTTACATCTTACATCCTATACTTTTTATTTTGAGTATTCAACGAATTTGTCAAACTTTGTAGCGTATGTATATCAGCATGCCAAGTAAACTACACTACTATCAACTATAGCTCAAGCTCAAGAACGGACGGAAGATTACACAAAGACATGTTTCATTGCTTTGGAAAAAAGTTACAAGACGCAGCGCAGCGTGAGTGCCGTCAGCCTTGGATTACCAAAATTTTTAAAAGAGACAGTGTTAAACTATGGGGACGCGGACTGTATATACATGCTTGCTCTTCACATAAATTACTTAATTGGTGTAATTGCTATTACTGTATTACTGCAAGTTTTCGTTTATGCAAATGCGGTCAAACTAGGCTAATTTCCCTGTAGTTTTGTCGACTTCATTATCTTTTTACATAATGAATATGTATGAGGATGACGTTACTTCGCTGACACATTTTCTCTCCATTGAACTGTAATGCACACATAGCACAAACATAAACATTCCATCTAGCTGCTCGCTGTTGTTTGAAGTATTTAATTACATTATATAGTAATAAAATGGCCCTACTAATCGTACTTTGGATTTTCTTCAAGACGCATATTAAGCACAAAAAAATTGCGTTAGTAGTTTGAATACTTTATTATTAGTAAAACCCAAAATCGTTCCTGCTGTCAACTATGAAATGATCATACATACATACAGTTACGTATAGTCAATGAATGATCTCCTCAGCTCCGAACGTTGTTTTCTAATTCAACGTAAGCATCAATACAATACTGCGCCAATATGAAGGAGTTTTTAGCACACAACTGAAACATGTTTCATGTTCATATTTGACTTAATTATTTTTGTCATTCTACTTCAACAGAGGGCTCCAATGAAGAAATTAAAACTGATAATAATACGTGAGACTATTTCTTTCGTTTTGCTCAGATACAGAATATATGATTTGTCACCTCAAACAAATGGAAAGGTCGCAACTCATTCCAAACCAACATGCCTGTCTATGATTTATGAATCTAGCTTATTATTTAAAAGTTATTATCACTTAAAACCTAAGCTTTTATGTATAATAAATAAAAAATCAATTTGACAAACTTACCGTTGTATTATTAGGTATCATTGGGTTTCCAGCCTGAACTTGCTGACAGTTTGAAAGAACTGTCGAGCATGAAAAATTGCTACTATTTGCTACTACCAATCCCGTTGATGGTGTAGCTGTTCCATTCATCACTATTCCAGTTTTTCTGACTTCTAAACCAATTGTTGATGTTCCAGTCGAGACTGAGTTAGATGGCATTAGTACTGGAGAAGAGTTTAATCCCGATGTCATGGTTGTAATTCCTATACCACCCGTGCCATTCATTCCACCTCCTGGTCCACCACAATTATTTGTGGAAGCATCAAAATTATTGCTAGAGGTATTTCCGTCTTTACTCAAACAGTTCATCATTGGATTCCCATTAGGCATGGTCATGGTCATGCATCCGACTTCTGCTTTTACCACCATTGGGCCATTAGTATTCGTTGTGGTTGTGGATGAAGTTTGAAAGTCACTTTGCGTACCACTACTTGTCGTCTGCGACAAAGTCGGGGCTGCCATAGTCATAGCCATTTTGTAACTTGAAGTAAACTTAAATATTATTCGCCTTGACCGTAACAGTACGTAAATACGCACGCTTTTAATTAATTCTACAGTACGGATTGCGTTGCATGAGAAGGAATGAGGAGTATTCTTATTTAAACATACGTTGCACTAATACTTCGCGTCAACTAGTCAACTTCGCATCTGAAATCAAAACTTATGTTTTCCTTTTGTCTGCAATTTCCTATGGATCGGTTAATACAGAACCTTGTTGAACTCGGTACGCACTCCACACAACCAATGCAATTGGAAACAGTTAACACAGCAGCGGAAAAATTGTCACTACAAGCTGTGATGTCTCACGTTTCTAAATATAACTTTTGGAAAATGGAGATGAAGATGCTGGCTGGCTGAAGGGTTTCCACAAATTGAATCTAAAATCACAAAACACAAAAAGACTTGACTTGATGACTTGAAGTGGCATTAAAATGTTAATATGATTATCTATAACAGACTATAACAGCATATATGTAAATAAGATATATAATACAGATAACAAGCATTATTCATTGCGTTCCATTCACAAATTCACAAATATTTTCTACCTTTCTATTCCAAAATTTGAATGTATAGGCAACACAATAGGACTAGAACGTCTAAAGTATGTACCTTCGTATGAATATTCGTAAAGTAACGCATTAACCTAATAATCAAACGATAGCCAATGTAATTATTTGTGGACCTACGACCTACTGTATTGATAAACAGTTTTAGGAGTTGGCACTTGGCAGTATCAAAATGAAACAACAAAACAACTTTAGTTTCTGTCCAATTTCAACTAATACTATTGAGATTCTAATATGAATGTGTTTATTAACCTGCCTTCGTATGTATGTGCCATATACTTACACACTTTGTGGATATTAAAACAGGAAACCTGTCGTCCAGGTGCAATGCAAAGGCATATTAGACATCTAATATCATTATCCACTTTATTTACAACTTACACATGCTTCTTCTTTGTTCCAGAGCCTCAACTTGAGTAACAATAACAATTCATCAAACTTATTTGAGTGTTGTGTTGTTCCGACAAACCTAACCGACTGTTATGCTAAATCACAAACATTCAAGAAGATTATAGAAAATCTAAAACAGACAGAGATGACTGAGATGACACACTACTGATGATAGTAGTTTTGTGACGTGCATGCCGCATGCATTGTTACTCTGCCATACATGCCGATGACGGTGCACCATGCGTTTTTCTTTTTGTGAACAAAACTAGCTGTTTTACAATTTGCATTTCAATTATGCCGAGTAAACGTGCTTGTTTACTAGGGACCACTGTAATATGTGACAGTAAATTGAGTAAGTCACTACTGCATTCAGTTTACTTCTGATTCTGATCTAAATTTCTACGAGTAAAGCCGTATGTATGTTTACTAACGACAGCTCGCTGCAAAATGACTTAAAGCTTTTGAAATTCCTCTTTAAAAAGCATCTTTTTATAGCTAACCCGACTTTACCAATGCAGTCTTATTTACTTTCTTGCTAATGAAAGGGATGGACATTTGCACATAAACTATGAGTCATCATGCTACGTTACGTTATGCTATTATGCATACATGTATATGTATTTCAAATGGTCAGGTATTACATGACAGTTGTAAAAATCCTTCAAAGGAAAATAGTTAAGCTTTCACTTACCAATATAAATTTGCAGACATCCTATTCCGGTACCGCAAACAGTTAACAACTGAATTCAAACTTAATATAATTTACCCTGAGTGAGCTTGTGATTTATCTTCAGAAAAGTAGTATGACTTGCACAAGGGTTGATTGAGTACTCCAAATCGGCAGCAACTTCCAAATTTGTATATTTTAAGAATAATCCCAGCTAAGAAGTGAGGTTGGGATAACCAGGAACCACGATAAAGTCTTTAGAGAAGGTTAAATAGCACTTTGTACCACTTGATGTTGACGTTGACAGCGTTTCATTCTTCTTGTAAAACATGTGAACATTATTGATCACGATGAGTCAATATTCATCCTGACATCACCGTCTCAGAATATATTGTTTCTGTAAACTCGTGAACTGAAGCTCACAATACACAAGATTATATTGAGGAAGGATCATGAAAACTGTCAACAAGTGCAAGTTGCATAGTCTTACACATGGGGTTTTAAGATATTTAGTTTACAAAGTTTGCATTACAAACCGTACCTCACAATCAACAGTCTAAATGTCACGGGTCGTCGAATTGAAATCACATTTCAACAACCAATTGTCAAGTAAAAATAAGATGCACCGTTCCTGCGTGTGTAAATGTTAGCGTTGCAAGTGAACAAGTTCTAATAAAAATACTTTGATTTTGGGCCGTGATATCACTAAAACAATGAGTATTTTTGTTACTGTTCGCTATTGCTCTCTATTTTAACCTCTTTGCAAATGACAAATGCATTGAGATTATTATTCCCAAGAATTATTTACTTGTTCACAAAGGTTTCACAAGGGAACCAAGTGCATACTGTTCATACATTCTCTAATTAAATGTGCGCAAGATACACTCACTTTGTCATCCGTCAGTCAGCGGAGGTTCAGCGAAAAATATCCGGAAAAAATTGTGACGTTTTCTCGCAACTTCATTAATTAACTAATTAATTCCCTTCAGTCAACAAACAGATCTTTGTCATCAAAGCCGATTCTTGTTTTGTTCATGTGCGTCGAGTAGTTCACCTATTCGGTCTTCAGATGTGGAAGCTTTCCAGCAACTAGAATCTCTTTGCACGCTCCGTTGAGAATTTGAGTTTAAGCTTCTTCTTCTCTGCTTCTTGTGCTTGTATTTGTATTACAGCAACATAACATTAAAATATCTTATTGGTATTTTTTTCTCTGTTTGTTACTTTCTGTGTGGTATTAAGTAACTTGTTTCTTCTTATAGCCGAGCTTGGTTTTGGTTAGCTGAATGGGTCTCTTGTTGTTGCAGAATTACTTTTTCCTAACTCCAAACTCACATTCTTCTTGCAGCAACAAGCGAGTTAGAAAAAATGTTTTTAGTTCAGAGAGATCTTCCAATTCCAACTGTCTTCTCTGTAGGTATGAAGAAGCAGCCCAGATCCAGCTTTTTGTTTTGGTGCTGAGATGTTGAGTTGATCTTGTACACAAACAGCTCCTACATGGCTACATTTAAACAACGTTACTTCTCTATAATATTCCTTGTAAATACCGATGTGACGTTCAATGGGATGCGATGATATTATGATGAGGATCTTACAGAAAATGTTACTTACATGACGCTACACCACATACGTAAATTAGGGAAAACAGAGATGAGAATTTTTGAGACGAGATTCCATGAGAGCCAAATGCTGAGTGAGCTAGCTCACAAGGAAGCAAGCTACCCAAAGTTAAAAGCACAAAAGCAGTCAGTCAGTAGGCAAAAGTAAAAAGGATGTTTTGGTTCTTTCAAGAAGATCCAAAATACATAGGACTTGGTTAGTGCTGCTGCTGCTCCTGCTCTGAAGCTCCTACATAACCCATACACAAAGGCAGAATCTGTCTGTGTGTATTACTATTACTTAATTCAACTAATATCTCCTCTCTTTCTATATGGGTCTGGTCTCGTTCTCATCCAACAAAAAGTTCAGTCAAACCAAAGCAGAGATGCAGCTCGCACCAAAATACATCTAAAATGCTCCGTCTAAAAAACTTTGCTATTCCATCGACTCACTAGCAAGCAAAATCAAGCAGGAGCAGAGCATGCAAGCATTAATACACATCGTTTTTCACGTTATGGTAAATGTTATGTATATCTACATTAGCTTTTAGTAGAGAGGTTCCCCAAACGAAAAGTTCCCATTCCATTCTCATCTGTGTGCGTTTTTGCCTAGTCGCTTTTCTGTTTGCTTAGAGCTCACATGCACAAAACTACAACTGTTCAATAAAATGTACTATGTATCCGATATCCTTGCTTTCTGTATCTCTAAAGGAGGAGCAATGTTTCTGGGGGTGGTTCACAAGTGACTCAAAAAAAACCTACTGACTCTCTTCATAAGAGAGTCAAAGGGTTAACAAAGATATTTGGAGGTGAGCACCGGCTGCCGCTTGTGAACGGTCCAAATTTTCATGGAAAATTTTCCGATTGGTGAAAACTTCACCAGAAAATAAACACTGGAGAGGTATTCACCACTGTGGAGAATGGGAAAGGCGGGCTCTGTGAATATTTTATCGATCCATGTGCGTTTTCTTTGCCACAGTCAAGTCAAAGCAGAAAATGAGTCTTCAAGGTTGGTTGTTGGTGAATGCTGATGATGAAACTGAATGAAATGAAATGAAAGCAAGACTTATGTATAAACAAAGGGAGAGAAGCCTAGTTAGTATGGATAATATGGATTCGTGAGCGAGGATCTCGTTGAAATTAAATCCCAAGACAAAGACGAAACGGGAGAAGGAGGAGTACATGGAAAATGCATGCGGATGGAAGGGCAAGTAACGAGATGGGATTTCATTAGCATTTTAAAAACCTTGGGTTAGTTCACTTTCCTTTTTGATTTCATGATGATGTCGAAGGCACTAATTCGATTCTGCGGAAGTAGCTCATGCAATTAAAATTAACGAAGGTTATTAATACCGTTTATGAAAGAGAACGGAACTTCTGGCTCTTTTTGGGATGCTGGAAATAGTTCGTTATGTTATGATAGAAGCAGTTTTTGAGAAATACCTCGTGCATCTTATGACATTGTTATTGTGGTTATCAGTGATGTTATCATTTCAAGAAGTTGAAAAGTTGGACTGATTTTGATAACTGGTGATTTACGCAATTTACCCAAAAAGTAGGAAGGATCACGAGGACTGAACTGAGATTTCTAAGCAAAGTTCCATCATTTGATGGTTTTATGATAGCGGCAATAAATGACATCCATTAATCAATGCTTCCGTTAATTGGCAAGTTGTGTCAAGGACGTGCACACATGGTTAGTGTTGGAGGATGGATGGATGGGATGCTAGTACGCAGTGCAGAACCGTTCCAATCCTAACTCATGAATCATGATGATGGGATGAGTCTCTCATGCTCAACCCTGTTAACAGCATTTTAACAAAGGCAATAGGGATTTAATAGTTAATTTATTCTTATTTCATCACCACTATTGAAAACTGAAGGAAGAGGTGAGTTGAAAACAAACACTGATAGAAATAGGCCCTAATGAATTCTGGTCTGCTGATAATATATACTCCCAAACAGTGCAGAAATGTGCGTTTGCTGTTAAATCTCTGTTTGGGGCAACGTGAGTCATATACGTTGGAAGATGAGCATGAGTTGCTGAATTAAGGACAGTGATTAATAACGTCATGATCTGAAAATATAAACAGCTCTATCAACCGAACTGTTTTGTTAGAACCAACGTTTGTAAATAAATACACAAATGTTTAGTGTATGTATATATATGTATATGCATTATCCAATGATGATTACGTATGTTTGTTCAGACTTTCTCCCTTCCTTCTTAAACCTCTTTATACTTTCTCTTCTGTCGGCTTTCTTCTGTTGGAAGCTTCCGGATCCGGATTATCCATTTCTCCTGAAGGCTTTACATTCATACATTGAAGTCTGCTAAAGTCAGTTTCTGCCTCGAACTTGGTAAAACCATCTAAGCCCATATTAGGATTTTCTGTAAAACTA
>JAQGAP010000116.1:0-67507 GCA_034697805.1 Orchesella bifasciata
GTCGGTGGGGTTTCCGAGAAGCCATTAGACGGTGCAGTTCTTGGACCTACGTTTACATGCATTGTCGGAGATCAATTTGCAAGGTTAAGAAGAGGTGACCGCTTCTTTTACGAAGAGGTTACAGCCAGGTTTACTGAAGGTATAGTTGCATCTACTTGGTTTTGATTGGAAACACCACTGCGCAATATTCATAATATAAAAACACTGCGTCTATAAATTTTGTAGCTCAACTGGATCAAATTAAGAAAGTGAGCTTGGCGAGACTTCTCTGTGATAATTCGGATGATATTGCTGTCATTCAACCCTTGGTTTTCCAGAAAGCATCGTTCTTGTAAGTAAATGGGGTGGCTGCAAGCTAGCTACAATATTAACTCTTGCACTACAAATGCTTACTAGAGTTTAATGTATTTAGTTAACATTTCTACGGCTATTCCTTCACTAGAAATCAGCGAATGCCATGCAACTCCGAGTCTATTCCTGGAATGGATTTCCGTTTCTGGACCGAAAAGCGACGAGGTGGTGGCCAAAACCAAAGACAAAATGAGCGACCACGAGGTGGCAGTGGACAAGGAAATAATAATAACAGTAACAGAAGAAGAAATCGTGACGTTGAAAACGTAACAGCGTAGGAAACTGTTTATTACGCACTTAAACATTGCGTTTCCGTTTAATTTTTAAACAAAAAAACTACAGTATTGTTCTTGTGTGAGCAAGATATCATACCATCGATTCAATTTTATACTTCCCAAATTATTTTTTAAAATGAGATAAGATACATACTCTATCTCAATCAATCATTAGCGTCTACACATATTCCATAATTGGTTTGAAAAAAATGGACGTCCGTATTTACAACGGTTTAAATTTAATGTTTTAAAATGAGCCTCTTAACCATTTATTAGGCTTATGTAAAAACAGTCTCGTCCTCCACATAGCGTGGCTGTGGACTGTTAAGAAGGCGAAGCTTGGTGCTTCCTTTGTCTCTTAATTTTTATAAACACGTGAATACATTAATGTGTATACTTTTGCTTGTACTATGTACTCACAATTTCGCTGATTGACTTAAAGCGATTTCACTTGTATAGTGAATCCTCCTTTTACGTACATGACTATTTCCCGTAGGAATAATAAATACGTATTATATTTAAATTACTCTGCATAAATTACGGAAGTTTGTAACAATCTGTTTGTAACATCATGTTGTGACTGACTGCATAAAAAAGTATACTCTGAAACATTTTTAAAATCTACGGTAGATCAATAGTTACAGCATTGTCAAGTTTTTCCTTGTTAGCGCTTTCAATTATTGGAGGAAGCGTCATCCTGAAAAAAGAGAGGTCCACGTGACCGGATTTGGTAACGGATGCGTTAAGTTTGGCTGTAAAATAAAGGATTATTATCAATAGGTGATTATATGAAGCTTAATGAGCTTGTTGTAAAAGGTGCTCCTTCATTTCATAGCTTTGATTCGTATCATACCATCAATAAGCGTCTCAAGTTCAGCTTCACTTGCACAAAACTGATAAGGCGTTTTCTCAGAGTCCATCACCTGCGACAGGATTCTGATAATGGAAGGTTTCGCTTTCCACAAAATGAGCTGCTGGTTTTTGGAATTGAAAACGGTAAACAAGTCACAGACACCCTATAATAATAAGCAATAAAATTGTGCCTTTGGTAAGAACATTAAATTACACAAATGGTTAATTTTCCTTGAGATATAAGGGCGGGGTTTACCTTCGCGGCTGTAAAATCTGCGAACTGGATAAACTGGCAGTCGACTACGACTGGAAGATCATTCTTTGCCCACACATTTCCAGATTTCATGATAACATAGCGCGTGTACTCCACGCATGGGAACACAAGAGATCTGTCTAACTCGACGAGAATAAATTTGCAGCCATGAGATGTCTATAAAAGAGAAAGAAAAGTTATCGTCTGCGTAAATCTTAAAATATAATTTTCAATAAAATGCATTTACGAGATAATGCGGACTAAACGAACCTCTGCGCTGTTGATACGAACACGAGGTCTCGCTGCATAATACAATAGAAAAACAACGCTGATGAGAAATCCACACAAGATTCCATACTCCAAACCAACCAGTAAGCTCACACAAAAGGTAACTGCCCAAGGAATCAAATCCATTTCTGTGGGTAAGGCAAACACACAATTAGTTTTAGCTCTTAATTGCTAAACATCATGCAACACTGTAGAATATGCATTTTTAATTAGGTATGCATTTTTAATTAGGTGTGAATATCTCAACAAAAGTAAAATTATTCAACTCATACTTTTGCTGCACCATAGCTGATAAGCAATCTTGAAATCAATATTTAAAATCACGGCGCAAACAATCACTGCAGCAAGACTGGCACTGGGTATGTAGTAGAAGTAGGGGGTGAGAAATTGCAATGCCAAAAGAACAAGGGATCCAGTCAGTAAACCGCCTAATGGACTCTCTGCCCCTGACGCCGCATTCACCATCGACCTGGAGAACGATCCTGTTACCGGCATGGAACTAAAGAATGATCCCACCATATTCGTCAATCCAATCGCAATCATTTCTTGGGATGCATCAACCGGTTTAGTTCCTGCAAGTGCTTTGGCTGCCGTTATATGTTCCATCAACGAAAGCAAAGGAATCACAAGTAAAGGTGATGAGTCAGCCTTCAAGTACTCCCACAAGTGGTGCTGATGATGGACCACGGTGGCATTATCCATAGAGTCCACAAATACATCATTATCTGTTTCTAATGTCATATTCACAGCTTGAAAGAAGGGAGGTAGCTGAAACGATGGAAGGCCGGCAGTTATTTCACCTGCAAACCAAAAGTATTCGTCAGTCATTCAGATGATAACCAGCTACTACTGTTGATCTAGCTTTAGAGCAACTGCATTTACCCATAACGCTGACTTGCAGTGCGTCATCGTGTGCAAAACTGAAGAATGCTGTACACGCTCCAATCACAATGCAACTCCTGGAGGTGGAGATGAACCAAAGTAACTTGTCTACCCATGAGTCCGTTTTTACACAGCAGCGCAACAGGTCTTGGATTTTCTGTACATTTATGCCAATTTAAAGACAACATTCATTATTACATTAATATAATCAATGACACAGGCTGCTAACTAGCAGAGGAAGTATCTAGTCTCAAATTACCCTCAAAGTAAGCAACGTTGTAATACAAAGGATGGAAAGGATTGTATCATTTGTACGGACTTCATCAATGTGGTTATAGACACCTTGAACCACACTCACAACTCCATCAGCAGGGAAATGAAGTCCCAAGAGGGATTTCACTTGTGTCGAACAAATAGTGATAGCAGCCACAGTCGTAAAACCGCTGAGTACTGGTTGTGAGATGAAGTTGACAATGAAACCTGCCAAAACACAAACAAGTCTGGTATTTTACGGTCTTTATCCAGCCAAACTATTTATATGCCCATGAATTATTCAATTGACTGATTACAGAAATGGACTATGTGGGAGTAGGAGTATATTATTTGAGCCTGATTATGTAAACACGTTTATCTGCTTCCTTTGTGCGTGAGAGTCAAAGACAAAGCAAACAAAAGGAGTGAGTGAAAGGGAAAGAGATAATTGAATCCATGTAGTCCCTCACTTTATTACTCAAAGGAAACAGAAAGCGAAGGTAATAAAATGTCAACCATTGAGGTCATGGGCAAATCACGTAGACCAAGACCAAGCAGAAATAATATTAATACAAGAAGAAGTGAAAGGAGAAACTGTTCCGAATCTAACCAACATATATCTTAGCAATCCAATGACCACAGTTCAAAGGGCAAATAAATGCATACATTACATATATTATTATATGATTTTAATTACCCAATTGAAACACTCCGGTTAAGAAGGTAACAATGCCCGACAAAAAGCAAAGAAGAATTGCATATTCTTTCGGTTTGCTTGCGGTGTAGGTCAGCGTTATAATTCCGAGAATGGCCGTCGGACCGATAGTCACCGCTTTAGTTCCACCTACAAACATGTATAGTATATATCTCAGTTATCTTCGTAATGACAACTCAAAAATTCAAAAATGAATATATGTAATATGTGGGACAAAAATTAACATAAAAAATTAATTACCAAATAGGATATAAATGAAGCATCCAACAAATCCAGAATACAGGCCAATCTGAAAAATGACACAGGGTAAAAATATATATATAATCGATGCTATGCAAAATAGGTTGTATGCCAAGCATAGTAATTTGCAGAAACTGGGCAAGTCATTCATTCCTATACCGGTTCTTTTCATTCATAAATTTCATAATTCATCTACAAACCTGTGGAGGAAGTCCAGCCAAGCTCGCATAAGCCAAACCCTGCGGCAGTATTGTAAACGCAACTGTTAATCCAGCAATGATATCAGACGAAAGCTTTTGCCCATTGTAATCCCTTGCCCAATCCAAAATGGGCAGCTTTTTGCGAAGCGTCTTCTTTCTGAACGTAGATTTGCACCATTGTTGCACCCACGTGGAGGCAACACTGTTGATGCTCCCTGATGTACTTGAACATGATGATTTAACGATTTCTGTTGTGCTCCCATCAGAAGATTTTCGACTACTTGACTCCATCCGGCCAAGCTCTTCCGCTGTGAACAAAGACGTTGTTGAAGGTTCTCTAACCAGGTTCATGTTAAGTAAGCTCTTGGAGCTGTTGGAGTGGAGGAGTTCTGTCTTCATCTTGCTTTTTTAGTCTATCAGCGTTACGTTGTTAATCCTTGGGTGAATGTTTGGGTGAACTTGATGGGAATTCCACGGCTAATGATAATATAGTAGTACAACTAGGAAGCTATGGGTAGTAATTGAGCTCCCAACAAATTATCCTTTCAACAGCTCATGCAAAACTGGGCTAAAATAGCTTTATTAAACTCGCTTTTATTTTCGTCAGTTTTATGGAAAATTATTCCAAAGAATAATAGGATGATGATGGAAGGTGTTGGTCTGATGAAATGATTCTGGCATAAATATCGGTTGCTCATGCCAAGTACTTATGCACGTGGAGCAGCTATTGCTATTGATCTAGAATTCGGTAATTCTGTTTATCTCAGCAACGTGTCAACTGGACTTTTTCACTTTTGATGACTACCACTACTGCATATAATGGTTAAGGTCAACTAAGGATGATGAGCTAAGTCTACGAAACATTTTTATGTTTATACTTGGATAACTTGAACACACACAGACGTCAGTTTGGTTTGGTGAACACAAACAACTCGTCAACAACTTGACTTCGACCTTGTGGAATTACAGAAAGAGACTGGAGTCCAGTGCACCCTTAGCCTTTTATATCAACAACCATGAGTGAGCTTCTTGGTGGGTGACAAAAACAAAATTTACCAATTGGTGTTTGTCTAACGTGGTGCCAACATTCACTGAAGTAGTAGCGTAGTAGTAGTATGAAGTATGTGGTGATTCCACCTCACGCAACTGGCTCAACTTACTCCTACTGCATTACTGTAAATGCCACCGCTTTTCATGTGAACCCCTTTGCTTTGCTGGAAGCTGAGGAAGATGAAGAGTGAGGAACAAAGACAAAAAATACACTTTTTTGGTGACGTATATAGAGTGGAGTTTTGTGAGCCGAGATAATGGTTGATGTTTGATGGAGCATGAAAAACAAGAAAGCGTAAATGCACTCAAGTAAGTAAGGCATAGGTACCAAACCAATAAGCTTAATTCCTTCTTGCTCTTCACACGACTATGTGGATATACTTCTGGTCTACTCCTTTCCTATTACAACTCTAGCTTGTTTTCAGCTACTTCTCACTTCCCAATAAATATCATAACTTGTTCCATCATCAAATGAATGATTCTTTTTCTGACACACTTGATTAGTCCTCTTCTCCCTGCTTGCATGAGTACATCGCATCAAGAGAACGTGAATCTTATTATGGCTCTGTTTCGCTCTTTTTGCTTCCTTGGGGAATTATCCTGGGGAAATTGATCGCTGCATTTCCTAGAATGGCTTAGGTTAACAGGGAGGACTTTTACAAGAATAGACCAATAATATGTGCATGTGTATAGAAGCACGTATGCATATCCACATTCTCCCATCATATGAACGTAAGCTGGACATTCTAATCCGCACGCATTGCACATTGATAATACGAATAAACAAAGTTGCACAGATATATATAGTATTCCCTTTTAACTTGTTGATTAGGAATACCAACAAGAAGCAATTTTAGCTGTGTACGAAGTTAAGATTATGAGTTATGCACATAAGCTTAATCAAGAAATTCTATTGAATCCTATTCATGTGCTTCCTTTGAGAATTTTCCAATACTAAATTGGAGAATTAACAGAAAACAAAATGCAAATTGCTAACTGACCAACATAACCCAATCACAGGAATCCCCACATCAACATTTGTTGGAATTCCACTGGAATGAAGTAGTTGAGTACATAAAAGCAATATGAAATGTAAATGCGGATGATGAGGAAGGAATGGAAGGATGAGATAATGATAATGCATTTTGATGATAGCGTGATTTTACTTTCAGGCATGGAAAGAAAAGTAGACAGCAACAATAACACTATAAAACCACTGTGCTTAATTGATAGTCAAATTGTAAAGAATATTGCTAACTGCTCTTTGTTAATATCATGTATTTCCTATGTTAATTGCGAGATAAAAAGGATTATGATGTGTGTCAACTACATGTCAACTGTACGATACATTATATTTATATAAAACAAAACGTGCATTAAACACCGTGACGTGAGCTCCTTCTGTTTACATTCTTATTACCTTTATATAAGTATTTGCCACTTTTGTTTGGTTGGATTACTTATTTCATGTTATTATGACATGTACCTAACAAAAGTGTCCAGTTCGACTTGTTACATTTGGCCGAATTGTTTTTATACTTTGCATTCTTGCTAGTATAAGTGCATGTCCTGTGCTTTTTTGCTCAAACTTCCACTACTTCTGACTTCCATAAAAGATAAATGGTGACGTTTGCAACTACATCTGATGCTGCTGATATCTTTGTTTGCGATCGGCTCGGCATTCGGCAACTATAGTGAATGCAAAGATGCGATTTTACAACCTTTGTGTTTGTTGATCTTGTTGACGAACTCAAAGTAGACGCAGGGACAGACACAATGATTTGATACAATGTATGAACTGGACGTGATTACTGATCAATGGCGCTTTTAGCAGCGACAACATGAACAAAGTTCCGGCATGAGGTTAGGGTAGGAACCTGACACGATGACGCCTTTCGTTGTTGATCTCTGCAGGTCGCTAAACATTTTGTTTTGCTCATGATACGAAGTTGGTTTTTCTAGCAGCTTACTGCTAGCAAATACATATTAACTGGAATAGAGATTTGGGGCGTTCTGAGAAAACTACATTAACATTTAATTTACCTAGCAGATATGACTCATCTATCCATATAAACATAAAATTATTGTTTCAGATACAGGGAAAAAGTCCATAGTAGTAGCTGCATCTCGAAAGAAACAATTAAGCGGTCGTTCAATCAGAATGAAAATAACGATCATAATATTATGTACATGCGTTACATGTTTATCCAGTCCAGATAAATGTCTGCGATGAAATAATACTTGTTTAAATAATTCTGTATAAATGTATCGCTCTCATCTTTGTAAAATCTTTAAGGAACTAAAACGAGCTAACACTTAACAACTAAGTTTTTTGCAAACACTATTAGATCATAAACATATTTGATGTTACGGAGGAGGAAAATACGTATGAAACGTGATTAATGCCTTGTAGAAGTGTAAACAAAGCATAACAATATGTAGAACACAAACACTTTAGTAAGGTACTAAATCAGATATATATGCTTCACCATCGTCTGCATGAGCTTCTGGTCTGATCCCACGGTTCTTCCTGCTCACATTATCTGCACTACAAATGGAATGCAAGAGTGCTAATTTTCATGTTGTGTTGATGCATGATGCAAACCATTATAAAAAACGTTAAGCTGTAAAATGGGATAAATGACTACAACGAGAGATTAATATGTTCACTGAAGTATTAAGAAAACATTTTAACGACCATTCTCGGTGTCATTGGAACTCAAAATCTTTTTGACATTGTTACATGACTAATTACCAACAGATCATTTGATATCAACAAGCGTCTTCGTGGGAAAGAAAATGAAATCGAAACCATCATTTTGTTTGGGAAATTAAATCGTTAAAACGTGGACGAGGCTGGTGGTTTAGGAATGATAATTTTAGGTACAAGTCACACGTAAAGTAACTGCAGGAAAATGACTCATATTAATGCGAGGTTTATTCGCACAATCGCTAGAACACAGTAAAATCAAAGCAATGTTTCAGTTAGATATCTTGGTTTCGGATTTAATTGGGTTGGAATTCTTTCCAATGGGCCGTAACGTATTTTTCTTTACGCAAACGTTATTCAAATATTATTATTATTAACGCATTTATTGCAGACTTTCAGTGAATCACATACAAGTAAATGATACAGGAAATCCATATACTAGAGGAAATAAAAAATAAAAATAAATATAATATAAAATATGAATGCATTTTTATATTTGCTACTTATACTGAACCAATTTGCCTTATAAATCATGCATGGGATGTAGAAAGGGTTACTGGCATAATGGATCATGGATGTTGGTTAAATTCATTAGCACCTGGGCACGTTCCCGTTAAAAGTAAAGCCAGACGACCTGGTTTAAACTTATCAACGCATTTCATTCAATTTGTATTGACCATTTCAAATTTTGAAGTCTGCTGTCATTTGCAAGGTGGAAGAGAGGTGATCACTCCTATTTCCATCTTCTAGTTTTTACATTTGGCAAAATGTTTCTCCGGTACCTTTCGTTTTTGATCTTGTGGTTGAATTTGACTATAAGATGGGCTTCAGCCTACGAAGGTCTCGATGTTGGTCCATCAGACCCACTAAAAATTGGACAAATAGACCCCATTTCTTTAGAAGTAGCATCCACCTACGTTTTCATAGTACCATTTGTGATTTTCACGTTTGGGATTTTGTTCATCCCAGCCAGTTTAGTGATAATATTTTTAATTATTACCCCGTTTTTGATTCCCAATACTGTTTTGTAGTGGTCCAATGTATCGTTTAAGGAATCCCATGTAATTTAAGTTATCGCTAGTCATAGTCAAAATACTTTGCACCCTCAAGCTGGAAGTGTACCGCAAATATTATTGACAAGAAAACTTTCCACGATTGGGGCTAATTATGAGAACGAGTTTGAAAATCGGTAAATTCAGTCCCCATCCAATGATTTATTTGGTACATAACACTTATTGATTGCAGTAGTAAGTGTATAGTTTGTTTGTTGATCTAGATGACCTTCACTTTTCTGCTAGCAGTTTGTCCGCAGCTTATGAAGTGATTTCACCTTACGCACCCTAGAAAATTTCTGGTCTGAGCTTGCTACATAAATGATGCCGAATACCAGTTTCGAAGATGACGCCCTTTAGTCATCGGTTAAAACATCAGTTAAAATCACTTGGGTTTTTTTGTTTTTAAACTATAATCTCCATTTTTTATTCAACAAAACTTGTATAAGGTCAAGGTATCTGTACGCATGCAGGTAATTTGGATTGGTTCATCATATGACCTCTACAACAGTGGAAAGTTTGAGACCAGGTACAAATCAAAATCAATCACAAAGTTTGAGAAGTTGAATAGGGTGATTCCACGTAAACAATAATTTAGCTTGATTATGATTGCTATGTACTTACAATACATGTTTATTACTTCATGAAATTTGAAATTTAGTGAATGCCACATTTATACGATTAGGCATCCCTTTAGACATAATGTTGGGTAGTCAACACTTCATACCAATGCTATAATTTGGTTTTGGTACTATCATTGTGAGTCACTTTTGTGGCTGCCATTAACGTAATTATGAATTATTATATTAAAAATTCCTGTGTCAATCTGTCCTAGTAATTAATGTAAATATTTGTTTGTATGTCATTGTTAGGACAGTTACCAATACTTAAAATCAAATAAATCTTGCGGTTCTCTTCTTGTATCACAATTAGCAGCATTGATTTATTAATTAGGCACTGCACTAATGTATATATTTAGTCCCTATCTACTGTGAAAAGGGATGAGCCTATGGACCATGTAGTTTATGTTGTGTGAGATTATAGTACATCAATGTCAAGGAAGTCAACTTTTCATCTTCTTTTATCCATCGGAATATCCGTCGATATATCGCATAACAGATTATATTCGCTGTACAATTGACAGTGCCCATTCATTTCATCGATATATGAATAAAATTTGCACACTATGCCAATAATGGTTCTACTATACTGATTACTGACGGTGAATGAATGAATAAAGTAGGTAGTACGTTACAATATCCTTCTTGATTGTGCTAGCCTGCATTGAATAGACAATAGAAACCAATAAGTTTTTCCATCATCTGAAAAGGAAGTCCATGCAATTTAACGCTTTTTCACAAAATCGACTTTTTTTACATTTAAGAGCATTAACTACTATTTTAGGTGATTAATTGATAATAAATTGCATTATTTTATGTTTTGTTGGAAGTTCCTTTTAAACCTTTCCAAGAACCATACGCGATTATGATGTCATTGTGTTAGTATTTTTTTAAACTGTTCCTTCCACAATCGATAGTCAATACTAAGAATTAAAAAAGTAACTGGTTTATTCTGGTTTGTTGCTCTCTCATTCTTGTCTACCGGCTAAGTTGCATTAAAATAGAACAAATGTTGCAAAAAATATACTGGATGACTCCACGAAGCAGCTGCATAAATGTATCTTTATCACTATATAGCATGAGTATTTCCACCACTAATGGTAAAGGTAAGAGGAATGACTACTACATTTACGCTTGTTTATGTGAACGCGTCTTGCAGTTCCTGTTCCGATGATGATAGAGGGTGAGTAATGCCATCACTATAGGGTTTCCTTATATACATGTCTAAAACAAGTTGAAAGTAACTGCTTACAGGTTTACTGAAAAAACATATTATGCGCAGTAAGTAAAGTACTGGCTGCTGATTTGCATTAGCTACGTATGCACATTTTTGGCTAAAATATTAAATTACCTGTGGCATTGACTTTTCATACTGATGCTAGTCTCACAATCTTGTTTCTTACATCATAATCAAAAGTACAACAAAGTTCATGTGTGATCTCTAAAAAATAGTTCACAAAAAGCAAGGGCATACCTTGACATTTGAGTATAGAATTAGGATTCAAGGTCAATAGCTGTATCTTGTTCACTTGGAAGCTTCATTATTAGAGTCCGCGGCTGAGGTGGTTCACGCGTTCAAGTGGTGCCGGTTTATGAATGAAACGTCGTTTTTTGGGGTACCCCACCTTGGACGAGTGGACAACTGACACTTAACAAGAGCAGAACGAACAAACGGAAAGTTATTATGTACACGCTTATTCGTACAGCTCTGGTCAACAAAATCAGTGTCTGAGTATCAGTTTGAAATGGACAATTCATTTTTCCTACAGTTTGATCCTGACTTTAGGCATTTTCGACACTGCAGGTTTACCGATGCGCGTATGATGTATAGCCAGAAAACTCGAACTAAAACTGTTATCACTACTAAAACCAAAGACTTCTTTGAATAAAACGGTATAAATTTGTATTATGAATTCTTCCAATAAAGCTCCTTGTTGAGAAAAAATTGCTTCTCAGAAAAGTAAAAATTGGAGAGGTATGAATGAACTGTTCTCCAATCACTCCAACGAAAGCACCTCGATTGAACTATCAAAAGGAATAAAATGATTGTCACAGCTAGTGCTAGCACATCCCGTATGTTTATGGCATAGTAAATGGTGAGATGCAGGTTACTTAATTGGAATATGCTCAGTTCCGACTTCAATGTGTATGGTTGCATTAAGCAGAAGTTATTTAATAATCAAATGTATTCATTGAACCGAAAATGTACAATGTCATTCTGCAGTCGTTCTGTTTGAACCATTTATACATTATTTATTCATTCTGTTCCTCTTCAAGTGTCTACTCTGCGTGCACAATGTGTTTCAACAGTGTGTAAAAAAGTAACGTCAGCATACGTGTGGGGGAAATGACACTCTTATGATTTAATGCTTCTCGCGTACCTGGAAAACAAATTGCCTACATATTATATTCAACAATTGTGGCATGAATGATATCAGAATTACTTTCTTCTGCATGTGGCCCAATGGTTCCACACTCCGATAATTGTGGACGAACATCTGCATCTGCTTATAGACCTGGTTGGGGTAAATGGTGGGAATGTTAGGGACTGGTGGTGTGATTGTAAGGCTGGCATCATCTACAAGTGCCGAATAACCGCATAACGTTCAATTTTATGCATATGCAGCTTGACTGGAGAGGAAACAATGAATTAGGTAAGTATATTTGATAGCGCTCAATGAGAATGAATATTATGTCATTTGACAATAAATTGAGCTGAGCATAAGAAAACATTGGGTATAATGAGTCGGATCGGAAACCTTCATGCCATATATATAACATAAATACATGCGGGTCTGGTCTGGAGTTTCTAAACAAAGTAAAGCGAAATGCTAACATATCATTATTATGGTTTTAAGGAATGAAATATAGTTCCATTTGAAAATGAGGTAGACTGGTTATTATGGTGTACACACAGGTGTACAATATAATAATGGTTCTTATTACACACAATTAATATTACTGCACTGGAAAATGCAGATGTTGCTAGCTTCCAAAACGAACTTCATATTGATTACGTATATGTTTATTTATAGAGAAAAATGTACATAATATGCGTTTAATAAGTCTTTTTTTTAATGATAATGACTATCACGATGATGCGGCTACAAAACTGCAATTTATATTTTTTCTGGGGCACTTTGCGAAAAGCTGCTCTGCTGGTCTACATCGTCTATAATAATTGCAAATTGCAGTAGAGTTAATGTGTTTTAATCTAAAACATTAAAAAAGTTTGAACAGATCTGATCTCATGGATTTGGCCAGTTTCTTATTTTATAACTTTGAAACAAAGTAAATCAGATATTAACAACCTCACGTAACGTTTTCATAGCCTTCAACTTCATGTACGGCAGAATAAAACACATGAGCAGGAATATTTTCTCACAGGTGCACATGAATGTAAATTAGCACGCTGTATTCTCTACAAATGCAGAAACTATATCAATATCCCATAAGCCTAGATGAACACCCATTCAGCACAGATTAAAAAGCATCTCCTTTTGCAATTGCATACATTACTTGAACTTCTACTTTAATCAATAATGTAAAGCGAAGTCTGTCAGCACCAGAAAATAATCACCTTAAGTTTTTAATTAAAAATTCATTACATTTTCATATTGTCATGCTCTCATGCTAATGCTTGTTCAGCTAAAGCAATTGAATTGACTACCGGACCCTTTGCCTTGCAAACAGCTTTGTATTGTTAACAATGCAAGGGAAAATGCAAGGAATACTCGTAGTGTAGTATATAAATCGAAATTATTGTTGGATGAATTTGAGGTTTTCGATGTCGCCAAAAATTTCCATTTTAAATCTAATTATTAGGTGCTAACATATTCATCTATACATTTCTTAGTTGCTGATTTTATACATCACGATAAATAGTAGCAGAAATGTTTAAATAAATTGAAATGTACATCTTCGCTGCGGGGTTGACGTTTTATAGCGAACTGGTGGAAGCAAAACCGTACATCTAACTACCACTAGAAGGAATGGATTTCAGGATGCTTATTGGTGTCTTTAACACGCTACCATTCTCAATACAGAACGAAGGAGAATATGTCTAATAGACTTGCATAGTGCTAGAGAAAATGTCTTACGTCGGATATGTTTTATACGTTGTATGCATGCATACCTAACTCTGGACTTCTACATGTAGGTAAGTAGCAAATAGCAAGTACACATGCATGAAGCATGTACATTATGTCGTGGAATGTAAGAATATACTATACCACCTGGTTGCTCTTCAATATTATGCATATTACCGGGGTGGTCTTCACTAACGATTTTTGTGATTAAATTCACTGAATAATTTTTAATTTCATCCAATGAACTTGTACCAATTGAGAGTTTTGGAAAGTCTAAACTGAATTTCCGACACTCAAGGCTACATATAATATATAATTTGGGCTTTGAACTGTGGAAAGCATGAATAGCCCAAAGACGGAACTGCGAAAAAGTGAACAAAAGGTATTTTTCTTATGGATACTGCCTTGCTAGCATGTTAACGTTGTAAATACCTACATGAGATGAGAACGGGAGTTTGTAAATGTTTTGATTGAAAATGAGACCCCTTGAATTTGTAAACACTAGTAAGTAGTAGTAAATCAGGTGTTTCATTAGTATTCCCATTGACTTTTGACCTTTACTGTATTCCAGGAGTTTGGTTTGCATATTTGCAAGGTGAAGTGAAAGCATGCTTGGTTGGAAAATTTACATACAAACTATGCGCAGGAAACCCTTAGCCAAAAAGTTCATGACTAATAATTGAATGATGAAAAGAAAGGTTACGTTTGTGAAAATGTTTGCAACAAATTATTAATCCCAAAAGCAAAAGTGTTCACACAATTCCTTCCTGGAAAATAATCGAAATTGGAATCTTTCGAACAAACTTTCAAACAACCGAAAAGAAAGAAGTGCAATTTTGCTGTGAAGTAAATTAGCATCACTGAAGTCCCATCCAATTGCCCGTTGACTATATCCCTTTTGAAGTTAAGGAGCAGATTCATGAATGGGATATACCGTCATGACCAATCATCATCTTCTTAATCCATGCGATTCAGAAGGCTTCCCTTGAATCTATATGTGAAATGTGTTCAGGAAGTAGAGTAAACAAAAATTATGACTACCTCCTCAAATTCCTGTTAGTTGGAGATAGTGATGTTGGGAAACAAGAAATCCTTAACTCTTTCCAGGATGGCTCTCTGGAATCACCTTTTTGCTCTGGATCAAGTTAGTTTATGTTACATCATTAGACTCAATTAGCTATACCTGCAAGTGTATACCCTGTTGTTTTAAATCAATTTGTGTTTTCTAATTGTTCATTTATAGGTCCAGCAGCATACAAAACGACAACGGTACTGTTGGATGGTAAAAAGGTGAAACTTCAGGTATGGGACACGTCTGGACAAGGCAGATTTTGTACAATTATTAGGTCTTATTCACGGGGGGCGCAAGGTATTTTACTAGTATATGATATTACAAATAAATGGAGCTTTGATGGACTGGATCGGTGGCTAACAGAAGTGGAGGAGGTACTAGAAAAATATTGCAAAGTTTTCGATTAGTTTTAAACTAAGAATATACTTGATTAACAATTTTATTCATTTTATGTTTTAGCATGCACCGGGCGTGCCAAAAGTACTGATTGGGAACAGACTACATTTAGAATTTAAACGTCAAGTTTCTGTGTTAGATGCTGAAGAATACGCAATAAAGCATAAAATGGGCTTCTTCGAAGTGAGTCCACTCTGTAATTTTAATATAATGGAAAGTTTTGTTGAACTCAGCCGCATGGCACTCCAACGAAACGGGATGGAAAGGCTGTGGCGTTCTAACAAAGGTAAGTTAGCAACCTGTCAAAATTATATTAAAGTGAAAGTAGCAAGACATTAAAGGCTCACAAAATATGATTTTGATTGTATTTCACAGTGTTGAAGTTGAAGGAGCTTTGTTGCAGAGCCATCGTTAGTCACACAACAGTTTACGGAATTGAGCAGTTGCCTTTACCGAATAATTTAAAGTCCTACCTTAAGTCATACGCGATGAATAGATACTCAACTCAATATCGAAGTCTCCCTACCAAATTCCCATCGAAAAAACTTAAATTTCTCACACCAAGTGACGCAGCTAACACGTCGTGTGCAACGAAAAAATCTTGTGTCATAATTTGATAATACGCTCTCTCCTCATTTCATCCTTCCGTTTTTAACAACTGTAACGCAAAATGGTTTATATAGTTTTTGTAAAACAATAAAAAAAAATTCATTAACGAATCGTTTTTGTTAACCGTGTTGTGGCTGTACGAGTCAGTGTCTGGTGTCATGTCGGTGAAACAACAACTGCTTTCATCACGTCAATCATCACATCGCATCTTACTAGTGTTTTTGTGTTTCAGTGAGTATGAACAAGGGCCTTCTCGCATTTTAACCGACACATAGTGGGTTAACTTGTACAAAAACAAATTGCATTCATTCATGTACATTTACTTATCAACCCATTTCCTTTCTCCGAATAGCCCCAATTGTTATCATTGGATCGGATCTTATCATAAAGCCATGTCAATTTTTAATTGTGTGTCAACTTGGAGTGCTTTCACCATATATTAATTAATATTATATCAGCGATATTAACAATCCACTTTAACCTCCAGAATTTGTTCCATTTCGATTCGTAATGCAAATCTTTTCAAACCTGCTTTCAAATCATATGCCAATGGATAATAATGACAGAAAATTATGTTCAAGTCTTAAGCTAATTTTATATTCTAATTCTAATTATATATACTCCAAAGTACTATGTATGCAAGTATAATTGAATCATAATTTTTTGTAGTGTTGAATGTATGAATGATTGTTCGCTTCCGTCGCTATTTGTGTGCGTCCATGATCCGTCAAAGTTGAAATATGCTTCTTAAACGTTGGTTTACTGCTGTTGACCTTATCTATGTGTTCCGCAAAATTGTTCCGATATATTGCTAGCAGTGGATTGGTAGCAATTTCCCAAGTCTTATAATAAGTTGGAAAGTAATGCAGCTCTAAGCTTTAGCATTAGAACAAGTTGCTGTTGCCACAAGACGTAAAAATCAGAGACAATATAGGGTAATGCTTTAAACGGAAATTTAAGTCCGTGTTGCAGTAATCAACAGTATATAAACATAGATTTTGTGTAGTAGCAGATCAAAATATGAAATATCAGAATCAGCTCAACAACTCTTTGAGGATAAGCTAGTTTTTTGTAATGTAGCAAAAATATTGTTTCAGTAGGTGAATACGTTTAGGTATCTACTAATTCAATAAGTATCGTATGTAGTATTAAGAGCTACTGCTACCTAAAAACGTGATTTGAAGATGCACAAGGCAGTTCTTATGCCACTTCCGTTAACATCACTTCATCTCCACCTGCCGTATCATCCGTTTTCCGAATGTGCAGGCAAGGCAGCCACAGCATCTTAAAAACTGAAACTCGAAACCACGGAGTCCAATAATGAATTACATTATTTTCCCATATATATTTAGCTGCGCTTATACTATAGGTTTCTCTGTGTAGGCGGTTGTTGTACCCAAAATGTAAAGCTAGGAACGACATTGTTAAAAAATAATTGCGTCTATATTTGACTTGACATGAATCCGACCCCGCAATATAGTCATTAAACTGTTAAGAAGAAAAAAATGAATAAACTCGTTGTTGTTGACTGCGATGATAACATACTTATTTTTATTGATTTGAAAAGAATATACGTTTGCTGTATATCGCAAGCATGTAGTAAACACAAACAAACGGAAGTTGCTTTACGTTATCAGTTTTCCTTTCGTATTTCACTTTCTATACAGAAAATGAAATTGATTAACTATCGATTAAATCTGGTGTGGTGGTGCTAATTGGTTTTTATATGATAATGGTGGCGTTACAATGGAGAGGTACGCTACGGGGAGCAGCATAAATTACTCCGATGACTGAAGCCGTTTAGATTACATTGAAGAAACAAAGGACAAGTCGTGGGAATTTCCTGCGACCGCAGGCTTTACATACAATATGTCGCGTATACCATCAGTAGCTACATCATATTATTCATATCGTTTATCGTTACACTTCTTTCATTGAATTATGTTTATTATAATTTGATCATACTGATCATTAATCCTTTCGGACTGCAGTTTTTAGCATCTTTTTATTCTATATTTTCTGTACTAAAAACCTCTTGAATTTTTTTCTATTATTTTAAAACTTATAATAACGGAATTCACAATCAAAAGTTTGTTTTAATGTCAAGGTTAAGTTGTTTGCAAACTGCATCTTTCTTTCAACTTTTTCTTTCTAGGTACAATTAATTAAATACAAGATAAAATCGTGCTTAAGTTCCCCCGGTTAGCACTTTAGAAAATGCTATAAATATGCAAAATACGAGAAACCGGATTCACTTCTTGACACAGTAAAAAAAGAAACAGTCTACTACATTCATGCATGCATGGTTAACTTTAACTTTTCACACATTCATTAGTAATATCGTCCCCATATCCATATATGAAACATTTATTGTTCAGTGTTATTGTGAGGAGCTTCTTAATTCTATATGAAAGCTCAGCTCATCTTTTTTCAAGAATAACATTCATTGTTGACGGGTGATTACAAAGACAAGCGCTGTCATCATGTTGTGAATCAATGGAAAAATGTAGCTAACTAGATTTCTTTGTGCGGACTTGCAAGCGCATAAGTAGCGAGTAATCTCATCTTTAGTTATAAAGGAATTCGCATGTTTCACATCACATTTATCCTATCTGACTGAAGTCTTAAGAAATAGTTTGCTTCTGATGCAGATCATTTAACAAATAAGTATACTATACGAAATGAATACATATTTGGTTAAAACTATTTGTGCAAACGTGCTTCACTCGTTCTCAGCTAAACCATCCTGGTTTAAGAAAGTTAGTTGGTTTTAGTCATTGCTTAAAAATTTTAATCATGTTTATTTCCTCGTGGGTCGACGAAAGTATGATCGTAATCGTGATCAAGAATTGGCACCCATTTGCACTCACTGTCAATGCTTTGGCAGCGTGTTGTCGGTGGTTTGAAAAAAAACAGACGATATCTGCCTCCGATGTGGCCTTGACCCCTGTGGTATTGAACACGTCTGAGAAACACGCACAAGTCGTTACTGTTGATGTTATGGTGTAGCTTTAAGTGCTTAACAGACACCCGTGAATAAATAATATGCATGTGTTTGCCTGCAAGACAAGAGAAAGAGTGAATTATTTTCAGCTGCATAATGAATCGGCATTTACTTTTTATATTAGCTCACTGCTTCATGCTCATCATTTATCAAAAAGAGAAATTGGAGTAAACTCATAAAGTAAAGAAAAATGATGGGGAACATAATTTTCGAACAGAGATGATTATTCGGTTCATTTTTCGGCTCCTTTCTTTGAGGAACAGTTGAATGACTATGCTTATAATTGCAACATTGACTGACGTTATATTATGTTAAAAAAGAAACTCAGAGCAATAACGCTATGGAGCAAAAGCAAACGGATAAAAAATGGTAGTTATAGTTGAAATGTCTAGCCTACTTTATGCATTAGGCCATGTTGTTGTAATAATCATAATCATACTAATAATGTATGTTATACTTTTCTAAAGTGAATGAATGGCCAAAAAAAGACTGTGCCGATGAAAAATATGCTGTTTTCACTGCAACCAACAACCATGAGTTTTTTTCTTTCAAGAGGAGATCGTGAATGAATAAAGTGCACTGCGTTATCGCTTTAGTCATCTCAAATTTTTTGTGTTGTTATTATTATATCCATCACATCACAAGAAGTACGAAAAGAATTTTGAAGCATGTAATGATTCACATATAGATGAGTACAAAAACGAATGATTATAACGGTAACAACATTTACAAACGAGGAGAAGAAGTAAAACTGATGACACCCGAAAAAAAAAGATGTAAGGTACAATTTTAAGGGAAGCCAAGTCCTAAAACTCTTTTGCGAATGCCGGTGGGACGATGGTGTTGTATGGTAGTGGTCGAGATTGGTATAATCTCATATTTTGCTTGCCCAAAAATCACCCAATTGTAGGTTGTACAACGAATGCATCAGATTGTTTTTTTTATCACGTTGTCGCTTCAAAGCTTTCTTTGAAAGAAGGTAAAAAGATACCATTAATATTGACACTAATTACCAGGTTAGTCAAGTTAAAACATTACGTTTATAAAATGAACACATTTACAACAGCTCAAATGATAACGTTGGGTTTTCAGGTGTGCAATTTTGAATGGAAATCGATATATACTGTGCTAAACTTATTGTATATATATGCAAATTCTGAACTAAACTAGTGAGCAGCCGTATATATGTAAATTTTAGTTTATGAATGAAATTTTAGGGAAAATTAAACTGATACATTTGTAATTCTGGTTTATTGATAGTCAATTTTAAAAATTTGAATTGTAAATGCGACTAAATAACTAGAATAAGGAGGAGAGTGATTGATCAAGACACATAAATACCTGAAAACGTCTAATATTTTGTACGACAAAGGGTATCATTGAAGTTTAGATTACATTTTTCCCATTCTGGATTTCCTTTTGATGTTTTGTTTAACACTGAATTATGCATGGGGAATCAAGTCAAACGTGCTTCCGTATATTTGAGTAAGAAGTATAATGGTCTGTCTGCACTTTTCAGGGCTGTGGCTTGCAAACAAGAGTTGGTAAGCCGGTTTCATTTTTTTGCTTATGATGACATGCCTACTTATCTTTATGATCCAGAAGAACATGATCTCAAATGGATTTTTTATTAATGTAATTTTTAGACAACATAGGTCTTTGCTAATTACCTTTCAATATACATTAAAACCCATTTTAATTACCCTTAATTTACTTAGAGTGCCTTGTTGCAGCTAGCATTATGATCTCATTTAGGAAGTATAGCTAGTTTTTGCATTGGTTTAGTACGACGTCGCGGCGTCTACCAATCGACCTGCCCTTTCAAGTGCACAAAACAAACACAATTCATGTCATTTTATACGTTTTAAGGTGGGCCAGAAAGCAATAGCTGAATGAAGGTGGGTTCATAAAATATAAATTATTTTGACGAAGAACAAAAGATAATTTAAGCTTAAAAAGTGAGTTTTCTTGAGACAATGAGAAATCTTAAGTAGGGTACGCTATAGGATTATAGTAAATACACGAGATCCTTCCTGAGAGAAATGAGGATAATATTATTTTGCCCCTACTCTACAGGAAGCCGAATAAATAGACATGGGTTCACTCACTACATACTATAAAGTGTTGTATCGCAAAAAAAAAAACTAATTAATTTGATCGATAGCCCTACCAAGTTCAATATTAATTAGAAAAAATGCGAATTTATCAACCTCGGTTTCATTCATTTGCGGTAAAAAAATTTCTTTACCAATTTATACATCACGCTTTTTCTCCTCATGATGACTATGATCCTCCTGTGAGAATTGCCAATAAAAGTGTGATTATCGTGTTAGACAGCTTTCTACTACAAGGGATAAGAATCTGAACTGCCTGCTACAAATAACCTTTCTTGCTGTTGCTGCAGAACATGGCACGAGTCCCTGTGAACATTGTACTAGAATGATAGGAAGTGTTTGTGAGGTAAGAACCGGCTGAATACAATGGTCACATTTTTAATTGTAAAAAAAATCGGAATTTTTACTTTTGTAATGGTAAAGAGTAAGATATAGAAGTCAACTGTAAGTAGATTTGCCACCGTCATGTAATAAATGACGACTGTCCCTGAAGACAATAGATCTGCTTAATGTGACAATGTGTTAGACATAATTTTTACGAAGGGATCATCAATGTCAAATTCACTTTTAAAACGATTCTTGAAATCCCCATTCACCTTGATTTGCAACAATAAATGCGGTTTGAAATGGACGTTTGCTACCAACTTAGTGGCCTGGTCACCGCACAAGTGAAAAAGGGTTTAAGAAATTTTTTCATCCTTCATTTCTTGAGCTTGATTTTAACAAACATTTTTAATATGATTTCTTGTAATTCCACTCAATTACCGATGAATTGGTCAGACCAACGTGTTGTTGGTAATAAGTATTGATTAAACCGTAACCCTACATCAAACTTTACAAACTGCTCCTGGCACGACTCATCCCTCTAAATTATTCTTACTATATATTGGCAATGTTGTTTTCTGCCACATCAACTTCACTGCATTTTCACCCCGGTTTGCTTGCTATGATCATGATCTTGTGATCAATCCATTTGGTCGTCGATAGGATCCAATTAGTTGAAAATTATATTAGCATTTTGGAAAGTAACCTGTGGTTCTCTTAATGCCCACATTTTACCACTAACACAAACTAGATGCTTGACCATATTCGCGTATTATAGAATTGACCACACTTCATAATATCGAAACACAGAAGCCGCAGTCAGGCCAATAAAGCTGTAATCATAGATATTTTCTTTTCCTAATAAATGATAAGTAAGGTACAATGAATAATTTGACCTTTTCACGAAAGTTCAAAACAGTTGTTCATGACAAAGTACACTATTTGTAAAAAAATGGATTATGATTACATGAAATACATAATATTTAGTAATTGAGAAGCTTTCTTTCTTTCTTTCATTGGGATTACGCACTGAGATTCGATTTTTTCATTAAAACTTCTATATTTCATTGTTTTTCATAAAGTATTGTATTAATTCATTGCGGATATCCATAAAATAATAATAAGAAACAATGCACAAAAAATGACTAACAAAAAAAGGATGTATGGTGCTAAGGTATATTCCGTATTATCGCATATTTATATTCTACCTCTGAAATCGGTAGCTTGACTATTCGTCATTAGTCATCATTACAACAAGGTTGAACAACAGAAGCTAGACAGCTAGAACTGTAGAAACCCTCTCACTCATTCTCAGACCAAGATATTCAGAGAAAAAGAGAAACGGATACAAGAAGAGCACGACATGACAATTTCCACGCATGGATGGCTGATGTGGATGGTTGGAAAAGGTAAAGAATTGCAATTGCAAATTACTCTTTAATGAAATTAACGAACACGAGAAACAAAAAAGCTCTCTGCTACATTTGAGGAAATTGGTGTTACGTCGATGGTAATGATGACGAGATGACTTGACTTGTTGAAGAGTCTCTCATATTGTTGGTGTTGTAGGTTGGGTGGTGTTAGCTCCCATCATGTACTTATGATATGATGCATTGTTGTAAGTAATTCAAATGGTACTTTCTAAAATGCCCAACAGCTTGTTTGTTTCCCTTGTTATGCGCTTCTCCCCTTTCGTGACAACGTCAGAAAATAAGCAACCATGCTCACGTAAGATATAAACTCATTCCACCAATTGTTATTACATGTGCTTAATCCTTCATAAGACTGCTAATAACTATCATAAATGCTTTTCTCTCCATTCATTCATGCATGTCAACATAAACACAACACACATACACATTCACGCGAAAAAGGCAAACCCTCAAAAGATAATAATGTAATTGGTATTGCATCTCTCAAAAATAGTGGCTGACTGGCTTGGCTTCAGTAAAAGGCTGCAATTATCGCGGATGCAATAAGTAACGACGTGCATAACATTTAGAGTGATACGATGCAATGCACTTTAATTTTTTGGTGGGTGCGAGAGATTCTCTTTACTTCTCCCACAAATGAACAACCTACACCTAAACAATAAAATTTTGCAGTATCCGGCCGGCGTGAAAATAGACTTTCAGAATTTTCGGTACTGTCGCTACCACCATCATCATCTTCTCATAAAATGCATGCTTTGTTTTTCTAGGTAGTATCCAACATCATCATTACATTCTTCCCTTCAATATCAAATCTGTATCTCCGTTTTTCATCCGGGCAAGTAAAAAAAAATCTGGGCCATCCAATCAGCAATATATGAGTTGCAGTTCGCAGTCAAACATGATTAACGGGAAACATCATTATTCACATTTCGAGAAATATGTATCGTTATATTTTTTATTAATAATAACAAGAATAGGTGTAAACTACGTCATTCTAAAAAAGCTTGTCTTGTAAATGTGTGTGTAGTAGGAAACCATAAATATCAGGGACGCACGACGGCAGATAAGTAAAAGAAACAACACTTTAAATGCGTTCTACTCATCATATCATATCATGAGGAGTCAAGCGCAGCAGTGCCATCGATCCTATATGTTAAAGTAGTAACACTAGAACAGTAAGTCATCAAGTCAACATCTCACTATCCTTTAGGTCGTACCGACGACATCGACCATGTAGAGCTCAAGTCGACTAAAGTAGTCAGTTGTTGGTCTCTCGTAAACCACCTACACCGAATGAATATCTGCTTGTTTAGAAAAAGGAAGAAATTCATTTATCTTTATTGCTCAAGAAAACGTGGAGAAATCAAGCCACATCATATTGACTACTATATACTCATATCATCAACATCAAAAGTCAAGTTGGTGTTGGTACACACACGCGTGCATATTTAAGTACTGCATTTTACCGGTGTCAGATTTTAAGCAGTTCCTAGTGCAGTTGTAGTTAGCAGTGGTCGTGGTCTTTGCATTGAGAGGAGAAAACATGGCATTTTTATAAGATTACTATTATCGTCATATCATCATCATCATCATCAGCATGATTTTTTCATCACTCGTCCATTCCATTCTTTCCCTTTGAAGGTGACTTACAGTTTGCAGTGGTGACTGGGGAGTAGTAGAGGCAGGAATATTGCATGATGAAAATTGTAGTAGTACGTTTGCTGATTGTGGTTGATTGGGTGCACATAACATTAATAATTCCTGTCGTGTCGTCGTGAAAAACGTATGTCTACTTACTATTCACTCTAACTCTAACCTAACTGATTTAGTTTTATGTAGCAGATCGAGGAGCAAAAGAAAAACGAAGCTCCTTTTAATCTTTGTTTGCTTTCAAATGTGTGCACTTATACTTTTGTATGAAGAAAAGGTTTTCTGCGTGGGCAATTGAATAGCCATTTTCCCCATGTACGTGTGTAATCTGACTAAAATCACTTTTTATTAAAAGGGAACTGACAACAAATAATGGTTGTTGCAACGAGGAGAACTCAGTTAAATCAGTGATACTCACTTTTTTGTTATCTGTCAACATTCAAACAATCAATGAGTGCAAACAGGGATGTGCACCACCAACCTATACAAACTCCGAGAATACAAAAAAGATAAAGAGGCAGTTGTACATGTGCTTGGTGGACGAAGGAGACCTATATTTTTGCACAAAAGAGAAAAAATGGTACTGTTCACACACCGCATTAGTCAAGTTGACTAGGTGCAAAAGTGCATCTGCTAAAGAGATCCATTAATTTGATCTTGAAAAGGCATCAGGTCTCTCGCCGTGCCGTAAGTATCATAGACTCTTCCTTGAGTACACAACTTTTCTAAAGAGATTTTAGAAACAATTTTTTTCCTAACTAGTGTCAGTCTAAGGAAAGCAGCAGAAAGGAAGTGTTCGTTGACGGTTTAATTTATTAAAACAAAAAAAATTGTTGTTTTGTTCAAAACCAAATTGGGAAAAGTTTTTTTTTTCAATTGCAGTGAAAATTATTATAATATGGGATCCATCGTTTTGTAAAAAAAACTTTTTGCCTACCGCAGAAATTCTAGTCAAATTAGACTTTTAAAAGGTTTCAAAGGAAGTGAATCTTCATGTGTATGCGAAACAGTCATAACCGCAAAAGTATCGTTGCTTCATTAAGCACAATTGTCATTTCGGCTAATTTACTCTGCATTCATAGAAAATTTATTGTTTGTGTTGTTGTTCCACAATCCAAAAGCGTTTAAGTGAGCAGATGCAACCTTGCCAAATGACTTCATCAGCATTGTCAAAGGCGTCATTAAGGAACCATCATCCGGATTAAAGGATAATTTTGCATACATGTATGCTTACACTGATGCTCTCATCCACATCACCCCTTTGTCATTTGTTTGATTTGCTCATCCTATCCTACACAGTTGACTAACACTGTACTAAATTAAATATAGGTCTTATTGTACCTACCATTTATTATTCATGAAATGAACATAAAGCTGTTGTGTATTGTGGTTTGTTCTTCGAGTGAAACTTAGCGTTTGCCAGAGACCACACCAAAAGAGAACAAAGAGCAAGGGGATTTTTTGAGGCAGCATCATACTTGCGTATGAATTGACCCAGTTCTTCTGGATGAAATAAAGAAACATTGCGCATCCGTGTTTTTATAAAAGTTTAAAAGCCAAACTATACATTCTGAATTTTTATAGTGGAATCCGTTCTGGAAAAGCATTTGTGAACGTTAGCAGTGGTAGCGTTATAGAAGCTAAAATGAAGGATTTTTCGATAATTCAATTCATTCGTGCAACGATAGTTTGGAGTGTACTTTGCAGAAACTTAAGTGTTAATTCCCTCTTTTTCGGGCAAAGTAAGAAAGAATGCCTACGTTTTCTCTCAACCCAGTCAATTTATTTTCAAAGAAATTGTTAATGTCTTGATAAATTCATGTGCAGGTCCTAGGCAAGGTCGTCAAATACGGCCGCTGGAATGTCAAGTCCCTGGCATGGACGGTGTTGGCACATGTATGTTTGTGTATGACTGTAACCAGGTTAGTGCCAGTGTTCATTTTAATTGCTTCATTCATACTTTCCATCATCATTTACATTTGTCCTATTCTCTTGGTTCCGATGATTCATCAATATATGTAAAAAACGAAAAAAAAATCAGGTTTAAACTTTGCATGAGAGATTGATTTGCACTTAACAAATTAGCACGTAACAAAATGTTAGGAATCCCATAAGTTAAAAAGTTATACACACCAAACTGCTGACCTTTCACTTGATAAATATCTATAAAATTTCTGTGTACTAAAGACCTGTCACGATTCGGGTGTGTTTTCATGTTTTCCTACATACAATGCTTGCGGCATCTGATATCCTGGTGATCACATGTCGTCTGCTAATCTGAAAACTATAAAAACTAATGAATACTAATAGCTTTTGACAGGTTCAAGTATCAGAAAGCATTTTTACGTTCAATTAACCTGTTTTATGAGAATTTGTAGCTTTAAATGCAAAATATTTTATATTTTATAACAAAATCTTTTCACAATGCCCATGAACTCATGACAGAACTCATCAAGGCTTCAATCAAACCCTTTTCTCTGTATAAATACTGACCTGTCTACCGATGATCATGATTTACTTTTTCATATATTTTTCACTGAGAGAAAACTTATTTGTTTTTATTATTTATCTAGGCTAATGGGACACATTTAGGTGTTTGTCGAGATCGATTTTATATAGGAAGTTGCTGTAAACTACCAGAATTAGATGGAGGTAACGAAAACGGATATGAATCCAACGAAATTGATGATACAAATTCAAAACCCAAACCCACATCTCCAACATCTTTAACACCGTCTACAACAACCACGCTGGCTTCAACAACCATTGATCCCTTTACAACGGCTTCTACTCCGGTTACAACCACGAGACCTCAAGTTCTGGATAGAACACAGTATCCTGATGCAGCATTTTTTACTCCGAATGGAACATTGTTGATTAATGACCCCAAACTAAGTAAATAGCTAGAATAGTTTATATGAGAGAAAGGCAGCAACCATTTTAAATGCTGGTTAGTTGAAGTCTGAACGTTAAAAATGTTTTTTGTTTTGAAGTTTGTGGAAGGAGATTTTTCCCTGCTTCACGAATTGTCGGAGGAGCAGATGCGACATACGGAAAATGGCCATGGCAGGTATTTATTTGTCATCAGTCATAATATGAAATATTTTGTAACCGAGAGAGCATCAGCTTGATTGAAGATTTCTACCTATTATAACTCTGTAGATCTCCATCCGAACATGGCAAAATCAGGCGAAAACTTATGTTCACTCATGCGGAGCTGCATTGCTAAATGAGAATTGGGCTATCACTGCTGCTCATTGCGTAGAAAAGTACAAACACAGTTGAAGTCTTTTATAGCGATGTGTACAATGGGTTGTCTTACATTTTTTATAACGTATTCACAGGGTCCTCTCCAGCGAAGTCATTCTCCGTTTAGGAGAATTCGACCTTTCCGATGATGGGTACCCATTCAATTTCACCGAAAGACGTGTTCAGCTCATCATTACGCACCCAAACTTTTCAGGAGCCAAAAGGAGTTTTGAGCATGATGTTGCCGTGAGTTGTAGCTTTTAATAATAATTCTTGTTCAGCTAGAGTATAAGTAGAAGCATACCTTAAGTTGCGATTGAGATTTGAATATTTTCTAACTGTGATTATGTTATATGATGGCATTTATATGTCGTGTTTATGTGTGCGTTTTAACCGAGCTGGTGAAAACGTACATATATTATATACAAATGTAAACGTAATTGCTTTTCAATTCTGCTTATGAAAAATTACATGCAAGTTTGACATGAGATCATGGTCATGGTATTCATGAATTTATGTGGTAATTTTTGCTCTTTGCGTAAGTAAGTGTTGAACTGCTTTTATGGTATGTGGGTAGGTAAGTCAATAAGCCACAGGATCTCTTGATTAAAAATAACATCATGTAATAAATCATTACCGAATATATTATACAGTTATTGCGCTTCTATGAGCCAGTCACGTTTCAACCGAATATTGTACCTATTTGCATTCCGGAAGGGGAGGAAGACTTTGTCGGCAAAACTGGTTGGGTGACTGGATGGGGACGCACCTATGAAGGTTTCAATAAAAAGAAAATAATATTCACGAATAATGTTTAAATTTATTGAATCTCAGCCCTATGATATGCGTGTCAAACCGATTTGAACCAGTAACAAATTGGGTTTTCAAAAGGTGAAAAAATTGCATTTTTGTGAATCTGAATATGATTGACTAACTTTAAGGTGGCCCGATACCAACAAGACTGAATGAAGTTCAAGTTCCAATCATGACTAATCAGGACTGTGAACGAATGTTCCTTGATGCCGGGTATCATGAGTCGATTCCCGGAATATTCTTGTGTGCAGGATGGGCTCAAGGTGGAAAGGACTCTTGTGAGGTAAAGATTAAAGCGTAATATATGAGAATAATATATTCAGAGGATTAAAACAAAAACTATTGAACCTTGCTTTAACGTCAATAGGGTGACAGTGGAGGTCCACTTGTTGTACAACACGGGACAGACAACCATTTTGTCCTAGCTGGTAATTAATTATTTAATTAATTAAACTTAATAAGTAAAAGGCACTCCTAATATGGCGCATCTGTAACTGATTACTTTGATTACTTTCAGGCGTCATAAGTTGGGGCATCGGTTGTGCTCGTATTGGGTAAGTGAAAAACATGTGCAGTACATGAAGTCATTGGATTTTGAAACGGTGATTTTATGCAAGAATTTATCACAATATCAATTTCCTTTAGCCACCCTGGCGTATATACAAGAATCACGGAGTTTAGAAACTGGATCAATGTTGTCTCTGAATTCTAACGGCAGCCTACAGCTACAACTTAAAAATTGTCATCGTATCAGGAATTAAAATTTGCAGTGAACTGTGAACGTGGGAATCTCATCTCATTCACGTTCTAACAATGGATTCGATGCTATGATGATGCCGCGTGCAGTATTACATCCCATATTATGTTGCAAAGTCCAGTTATACCCGCACTGTGCCAATAAGTGACTTAATTTATTTGAAAATGTTACCCAATTTTCTATTAACTTTGGGAAAATGCACAACGGTGATTCTAACTGCTTAAGTCATCTTTACTCTTTATTCTACCGCCATCATCTTTTTATATTTTTCTCAGCTTCTTTGTGTGGGTGGAACTACATGTCTCCCCGAAACTTTTAGTTTAAAGTAAAATTAATCCACGGCCCAGTTCAAAGTACAGTAATGTATATTAGATAAAAATATTACATCAAAACTGAACTGGCCATTGAGTCAAGTGGTGAAAATCGGCGAGACTAAAATGAAAATTGTTTATTCAGTCATCTTATCACCTTTGAACTACCATGCAAAATTATTATTGTTGAAAATCTCATTTCAAAATTTGAGGTGGGTCCAGTTAATGAAGATGGTGACAATCCTGATGGAATAATATACTGCGTGATATATGTATGTCTTCTGGTTTGAGATGCTTAAACTTTTTACTCTTGCATTGTTGCTTTTGCCTGTTGACGGAGGCTAGAAGGCCAATCTGTTTTCAATTGATTCTTATAATGACTTCATGACTTTGAATTAGCTTCGGTACTCCTTTTCCACATTTTGAATGCCACTTTTGAAGAACTTGCAGTCTTTAAAAGAAGTAGTGCTACTACATTCTTCTAATGTTTTTCTGTAGTGTGATTTTATATACTGAAGTAGTCGATTTAACTTTTTCACAAGATGTGACGGAGGCCAGCAGGCTGGCAGATTATAACAGGATACAATAAAATATAAAATGAGACATTATGGCTTCCCGTTGGAATCGGGGCGCAATGTGATCTAATTCTTTTGACTCTCATATTCGTATTGATCACTGTACGGGTTTTTATGAATTACGACCGTCAATTTAGCTGCCTAGATTTAGCTGCATAAATAGGCTGTAGCTAAGTGTGCGTATTTTTAACAAACTTCTTGTAAAGAGCAAGAACAGTCATTGTTAGCAGCTCTATATGTACATAATATAGATGTAATGAACTATGATAATATAATGCTGTACCTTATATGAAAATAATCTCATTTGAAGTTTAAAAAGTCTAAAAAATAAAGTTTTGTTTTGTAAGAAATGCCACTTTATTTCATTTTAACTTGATTTGGTAGCGATTAATTTGGAGTATGTCCAATTTGCGATTTAGAAATTTTGGATTACCAATTTTTTCATCAAATTATGTACAAAATCTTTGGCTGTGTGATGCCTTCGGTGTGGATGTGGGGAAACGCGTTTACTTCTTGATCAAGGTGGTGTAGCCGTATCCCCCGTATACGGGAGAAGCGTATACGCCACCATACCCGTATCCGAGGGGAACACCGCTATACACGAGTTGAGCGCTGGCGGAAACAGCGAAGATGGCGATGACGACAAGGAGAGCAATCTGTAGAAAATATAAAAATAGTGTTAGAAATGTTTCTGAGAAATAAACAGTATGAAGCTAATTAATATTCCTAACTTACGAGCTTAGACATGTTGATTGTTGGAAGTAGGTTTGGAACCCAAAAGTTTTGAAAGGTTTGGAATGTTGTGTTGTTACAAAACAAAGTGAACTGATGCTTTCTGCCACGATCCTCCGACTATTTATAGGAGAAATCTCCAAAGACTCATACTAGTGCCCAGCCAAAGAGCATAAACAAAAAAAACCAAACAAAGGAATGTTTTTTTTACTCTGATTCAGCCACAATGCACAGTTTTTTATTCGAAAACTTTAAAGTTCGTTCAGACAACTGGAGTGTATAGAAAACTGAGTACATCGTTTCGTGATGCCATGAAAAAAAAGTTATTATGTAACAATTTTTTGATCTGCCATGCCTTGAGCTGCTGTCATGCATCTCAAGTTTCATATTTTCATACTATCTCACAAAGTTGAAGACGTGAGATAATACGAAACGCTTCCGGATTTATCAATCAGTGATTTTATGGGTCTTATCTCGCCTTGACCTGTACCTACTTTATGCAAGTAATCATATTATGCATTTTCTCATCATCACATATCACTTGCCAAATGCAATAGTCAACATCAGTATGCAGTTTTTGCGAGATGATGTCATTCATAATGATTTAAAGATTATTACATATATGCCCTGCTGTGCAGCTGGAATCTCCATTCGCATTTTCTTGCGATAGGAGAGGCGGAGGCATTTTAGTACACTTTTAATGTATATTGTATATGTTTTGTAACTGGCATGGCATGCTTCGTTTTTTTTGTTTGAAGCTGCATGTAATATAAGCAAAGAGACGAGCTGTTAAAAATGGAATAAAAAAAACAAAGTATCATGGAAAAAACAGTCACTACAAAAGCCTCAATCAAAGCTTTCAGTGTAAATGCATACTTACTAAAGAATATACTTAGGTTCAGTGAAGCAATGTCGTGGTGTGGCTATAATGGATTAGGATGGGCGAAAAATGTTACATAATGAAAATGCAGCACAGCAGGCATCATTTTTCAGTCCATACGACCTTCAACCGACAGGGGAAAAAATTCGCGATTCTTTAGGGCAATGATATAAAAAATCAATACAATCAACAATAAGCAAATCTTTAAGTTCAAGTTAAAACCAGGTATATTCCTAATGTTTATGCGCTCTTTAGTACTACCAGCTTAGTTTACGACTACCAGTGGAAGTCATAGCTTGAAACATAATTTTGAATCCCAATTTGAGTTAATTGAAAACCTTCTGGTATTCGAAGTTGCTTTAAACCCCGTTCTCAGAATACCCCGTTTTCTTAGCAATTTCTTTTCTACAGAAGTGCAAACTGATACGTAATTGTCAATTGCATTGTAAAAATGTTCCTTGCCATACATTCAACGTATTTTCTTCTCAAACTTCGTAAAACCAACGAGAAAATCGCTAAAATTAAAAGCTGCCCCAACCATTTGCCTTTGATTTTGAGAAATCTGCTGACACTGTTTTCAAGATCTAGATAAGGAATAAATCGTCGCAAATTCAGCAGCATTAAGCCAACTCACATCAAATGAATTTGCATGCCAACTGCCGACACAACACAAGCAGGAAATTGCGCCCGATAAGGTTAACAAAATGAGATAAGCAATAACCATGTCGTACATTCATTCATCTGCAATGCACAATATTCCCACAATGCCCCTTTTGTAAAATACCAGAGTGAACTGATGCATAATTATTCCACAGCAAATACATTAAATGGTTAATGTTCATCCACAAGCTCATTTACCAAAGTTGAAAGTACTTTTAATGTCAATAAGGAAAATAGCCTACGCGTTTGTAGCTAGATACATTCTACAGAAACCCTGATCTTGAAATAATGCATGATTCCTCGTTCTTTTCATTCATGATCAAGGCTTGAGTAAAATACCTAACTTACAGGCTGGACTGATACTGATATTCACAAGCACGGGGATCTCTGCATATTATGCTTGCATTATTAAAACGAGACTGATATTGGGGCAACGTGGTGCTCTGAATAAGATTGTCCGTTGCTGAGATTACACTCTCTTGTATAGAAGCCGATGAACGCGCCTTCCCGTTTCAAAAGGTTTGCATAAACGAAAAGGTTGTTTATTGAGCAAATATATTATGCATATGCCTAAACAACATCTATGCACATCCACATAACGTTAACATATCAGTAATATCCGACCCGGTAAGTAAAAAATATTATCTATATTTACTTAATAATGTGGACAACAAGGATATCTGGTTGCCACTTCCTAAATTGCCTCCAGCTTCAATAAGAGTAGGTGCCCAGTCATTTAGTGTCAGTGAGTCACATCAGAAATCACTATAAATCATTTGCGTTTCGTATTTACAACATCAGCAATCTGCTAATAAGATATCGTGTATACTTTCATGTGCAAAAATTACTAGTAAGTTTCCTTATATCTTTTGTGTACATAATATTTACCGTGGTACGCTTCTCTTGCCCCAAAGGAAATTGTTGATTGTGGATGTGTATTCATGTGCAAAACACAACTCAGCATTAGTTACGTCGCTACGTTATTCTTCTAATACATTCGTCCACTTTTTGCTCGTTCTGAATGAATCTGAGTCAGAGGAGATTCCAAAAATAGAGGAAGAGGTGTAGGAAAACGTTTAGAGGGTTGGAACACAGTTGCCAGATATTTTAGGGAATTAAAACGCTTGTAAACAGAAGTTTTTTTGCAAAGCTCAGCACATTTAATTTGTTTGTTGTATTAGACGATCAGATCAGAAGAGGTAGAAGTTGGGAACGGTCGGCGACTTCAAAAGGGTTCCAGTTTTGTCAGTGTGAAGACAACTTTAAAATTATTATCTGCTAAATTTTACAGATTGGAAACTGCATTGAAGGAGATACAACTTTGGTGGTGACAGCTCCTATATTTGTTTGCCGGAAGCTTGGCAGTTTAACTTTCAAAAGGTTAAAATTCTTTCTCCTGCAAAATAATATTTTTATTTAAAAAGTACATTACAAGATGAGCTTTTAATGATTTTTAATTTGGTTTTATGTTTTTTCTTAAAGACACATTTAAAATGGGTTCCACATCTCAAAAACATCGCAATTTCGTTTTGGAGTCGATGGGAGAAAAACCAGTGACGGATGTTGCTGGAATTGGAGAAACCTATGGAAAAAGACTAACCTCACAAGGATTTGATAAGGTAAATAAACAGATTGTTTTCAATTTCAATTGTTTTTTGTAATCCCTGTGCTCATTAAATGTATTTTGTTTTGTTTTTCCTCCACAGGCCTACGTTCTGCTTGGACAGTTCCTTGTACTGAAGAAAAATGAAGATTTATTTGTTGAATGGCTGAAAATGACCTGTGGTGCCACGGCACATCACGCCACACAATGCTATAAATGTCTCAACGATTGGTGCAATGCCTTTCTCTAGATAGATTTTATAAAAACAGTGCATTAAATTTTTTTTACTTATTTGCTGGCAGTCTGATATTTTTAGAATAAGAACTAGCACGAGCAGTCATATATCTCAATGAAAAATGAGAATTTATTTGCTTAATTTTACCGTATAAATGCTGAGTAAACTATACCTGCAGACTGCAGTATAGATTATTTATTCTAGCCATCCAATTGTTATTATATTATAAGTGTAAGTACAATACAATACCACATAGCAATATCTGCAAATACCAATATTTCTCAAAGATTTTTAAAAGCTTAGATTTCAGATATACAGAAGAAGTGAGTTTGCGCTTTGCATTTGCACTCTTGAGTTTTCATGGTTGGCCATGTCATCTCGGTTTTTTTGTTCTTTTTATAATTTGTGTATACATTAAAGTGAACTAACGTATGAAAAAACTGAGCTTTATGTTTTAATTACAATTTATGTTTTGAAGAAATGGGTTAATAGCAGCAATTGAAGTGCTTTAGAATTATATCTACCTGAAGATTAATGTGTCACTTTGTCGCACATTTTAAGATTAAGTACAATACGTCATGTATCATGTTATCTTGTCTGATATCTACAAGTGATTTGTTATTCTCGTATAATCTATCCCAACCCAATAATATTGATCTGAATTTGTATGCCTGATTATATCGAACGTACTTGTAATCCTTCTTCCATTTAGATCCTCGGCCGTAAAGCATAATTTTGTAAGGCAAAATCTGGTTGTGTACCTTTATGAAAAAGTTTCGAAATAAAGTTTGTAATTTCAGTATTTTTGCATTGCTGTCAACATGAAATTTCATTTAATTGGCATAATCATTTATGCCACCTTGTTCACTGGAACTTTTGGTCAAATCGAAAATTCGTTCGTTGACCCAAATGTGGTTCTTCAAGAAACATTTGACGGATGGGGCACATCTTTAGCTTGGTGGGCAGATATGGTTGGAGGCATGGATTCGGAAGTTTTGGAACATGTGGTAGATGCACTCTTTTCAGTACGTGTGCCACTCACATATTTTAATTTTTAATTTCAATGCTACTAACCTAATGATGGCAATTAAAAAAAGGGTTCTTATTTACGACAAAAATGATTAGCCTTCCAAGTTGAATTTAAACATTGTCCGCTATGTCATTGGTGGAACGACGCCAGACAATTATGTTTGTGGTCCATATCGAGATGGCGGAGCCAGCGAATCCTTCAGGGACGGAAGTGACAGCGATTACGATTGTACGCTGTGATAAATATTTGAGCATCGTAATCGTAATACTGTAATAGTTAAAAATATAATTGCTTATGAATGTTAATTAGGGACCAGAGATATGAGGCAACGCCTGATTTTGGAATCGGCAAAGGCAAAAGGAGCAAACAGATTTGAAGCATTTTCCAACTCGCCACCACAGTGGTAACATTTACCTTTGAATGATATCGCATTTGAGTTTATTCCAGGCGCTATGAAAAGAATTAGAATGTTCTTAACTCTGTTAGGTTAACCATTTCCGGTTGCTCGAAAGGAAATTCAAGAAATCCTCCACTTCACTCTAACTTTGACGCTGCCAATTCTGCAGCGTTTGCAGATTACGCTACAGAAGTGATAAAATATTTTCACGAAAACCTCAATATTACTTTTACTTCTTATGCCCCTTTCAATGAACCATTCGGCTTGCATGGAATTGGCAGCTGGGCTGGCAATTTATCTCAACAAGAAGGATGTAATATGGATAGATCAACAATGGTGTCAATAATCCAAAGTGTTCATGAGGCGATCGAAGCGAAGAATATGAGTTTCTTGAAAATCGCAATTTCAGACGAAACGCAAGTGAACACGCAGATTCAGTCTTATGACTACTTTGTGGATGCTGGAGTATCGGATCTGTTTGGCCAAGTGAATGTGCATGGTTATTGGGATCAGGTTGAATTGAGCCGGAAGGATCTTCTGTCAATGAGATGCAGTAAAGCAGGTCATGGCCTGTGGATGGATGAAATGTATGTAAAGGAAAATATATTTTTGGGTAGTAAGGTCAATACTCAAACAAATGCAGTAAAAACCAAACCAAGTCACGTATGTATGGTTGTTGCACATCTTTTATGATTCAATTCAAATAGCAGCCTATTCAGGAGTTGTATGACGTAGTCATACAAAAACAGTTTTAGGAACGAACACCTTTGTTAGAACTTGAGTTTTACAAAATCGCCAGGTTAATCATGAAACACGTACTAAGTGATTACCTAATATTTTTTAAATGCTTATTTAGGGGTTGGGGAGGGACTCCAGCTGAGAATATGGAGCAAGGATTGAACATTGCAAATAGAATTGTCTTAGATCTAAGGAAAATGTTGCCATCAGCTTGGGGTAAGTTAATACTCCATTTATTCCGATTCGTCATCTAACAATACTAATAAATTTTGGCTATAATATAAAAATATGCATTTTAAACAGTTTACTGGCAAGTTGTGGAAGGTGGTGGGGGTTGGGGATTATTAGAAGTTCCTTATGTAAATACTACTGTCGACATAATAAAATACAACTCGGGCTACTATGCAATGGAGCAATTTTCTCAGCATATAAAACAAGGTTAGTTCTGATTTCATGAAGAATGTTGAGAAATTATTGAATATTAATGAGGAATTAATTAGTTCTATTTTTACTTTGGCACAGGTTCCAAATTAATCTACACTTCAAATGAAAATTCCATAGCTGCTCTAGATCTTGCGACCCAAAAACTAGTAAGTTTTATTATTACTATATGAGCAGTTTTGGAAGAGAAGAAGATTTTGAAGAGAGATTCAAACTATTATTATTTTGCTGGGAATAGGTAATCGTAGTAGTAAACGCTGAAAACAGTGAAGTCAGTCAAGAGTTTGACCTCGGTCTTTTCAATTCCGTTGGCTCTTTAGCATTGTTTAGAACATCTCCAAACGAGCAACATCTCAACCTACCCCCACCCACTTTAAGTGCCAGCAACAAGGTTCAGATAGTATCCCCTCCGCAATCAATTTCAACGCTTGAGGTTTCCAATGTTGTACTTGCATCAGGAGAGAATTTGCTCTTGAATGGAGGTTTCGAATCGGTCCAAGATATTAACGGAACGTCATATCCAACGGCATGGACATTACAGGGTGGGTCGAGTAATGGAATTACATCAGATACTTCTTGGAGAGGAGAATATTCTGGAGTTTTGAATATCAGGCTTGGCTCCACTTCCGCATTGTTACAAAATGTTACATTGGCATCATCAAAATCCTTAGCTTCATGTACGTTGTACTTATCTGCGTGGTGCTCATCTTCACAAGGTGGAACCAAACTGGGTGTCAAAATAAATGGAGGAGAAGGCGAGGTGGTTGAAATAAATAGAAATGGTGCTTACAGCAGTTACGGTCTTTCCTTTTCTGCTAGCAGTGGAGATAATATTGAGGTTTATTTTGAGAACACTGGTGCACTTCTAATGGGTGTTGCAAGAGTAGACAATGTATATTTGCATGCGAAATGCGAATAAATGTATAAGATCAAATGGTTATTATCGTTTTTCTTTATTCTGTGTACAAGTAAAGGTTTATGATTTGTATTTATCAATAAAACCAAAATTATGCAATTCTAATGCATAAATTTTTATTGGGTCATGGATTGTATAATATTATGGAACCGAGTATTACAAATGTGTACACGAAATGTCAGCCTAATTAAGTCTCAAGGTCTTTAGTCATCCAATTACAGAATTGTCTAGAAAGGCAGAAAGGAAGTCTGGAATTCGTAGGCTATGTTTAGTCCTCCGAGGTAGAGAATGTTTTTTAAGCTATGATTTCACTTTTGCAATGTGTGTGTTAGCGAGAGAAAGTTTATTGCGATAAGTCACTTAACCATTTTTTCAGGAATGTGTCCTTCTTTCCTGTGTTACCTTCCAAATTTTCTACCGACGCTACATTACATGCTCCCATGTCCGTCATCAAAGGTCTTTCAAGTATTATTATGCATGGTCATGACGAGACCTAAGAATGAGTCAATCCGTTTTGTTGCATGAGTAGAATTAGTTCCCTTCAATACCAAATGTATACAATGACAAATAACATACGAAAAATTTGACTAATTGGATTCAATACGCAACCCAAAGTGTGTAAGTTCTGCTAACATCAACGTACAAATAAAAGGGCAGCAGTTGGTGCTCTAAACTTGCTGGGGACGGAAGGAAGGAAAAGGAAATGCAGTATAGAAGTTCCACTCATGCATTTCACTTTTCATTTCATGCTCAAAAAGTTTGACCGTGTTGTACTTACAATAGAAAACAACATTTGTCTAATTGCCAGTTTTTGATTGAAGAAGTGGGAAATATTTTATTCAGAAGGAGATCACGGAAACTTCTTTTCTCTTTCGGACCAAGTTCCATATTATGTGCATTGGATATGGACGTATCAAATCAAACGGACACGCACACGCAAATATATTCTCTTCTCCCTGTACCACCACAGATACTTATCTTTCAGTGGAGAAGTCTAGATAGATTCTATCTAACCTTCCACATTGACATGCAGTACGCTATCATCACTCACCAAACCAGACAGACTTTGTATTTGTATGCAACGTTGCATAAAAGCTTCACTGCTGCTAATTATATCATCCTGCCAAAAAAGGTTTTACTTGTATGTTTGTGTGTGCGGTTGATTGGGAATTGAACGCAAAGCTTGCTTGCAGTGGTGTACCACCTGTTTCCTAAAAAAGTTCTCCTGGGTATGATATCCTTGGCTAGAAGAGCTGTACTTCCGATTCATGTAGCAGTGGTTGTACTTTGTACTGTGCAACTGTGCCCTGTCATGGCTGTTCGTCTGTCAATACCAACTGTTTGCTTATCTATGCTTGATGCATTTAAATCTAACGGTCGAACATCAAAGTATTTATGCAAAAATTCTATTGCAATTGATGAAATGATAACATTCCACAAAGTTTAAGTGAGTATGATTATTATGTTTTGAAGCTAGGTCAACTATCCGTGAATTGACAAGTTAAACGATGGAAAGAATGCGGTGGAAATAATTCAAAACGAAATTGACAAACATCGGTAAAATGCAGAATATGTCTGAGGTATGGACTTTATCCAAAGCTGAAACTTGCAACAATTTTGCTTCGTCTTACGTTCAACACCACTTTGAATTGTGATTTGTTTTATGATTCTTCCTTCCGTGTTCACACTACATTCAGACATTGTATTTTGGCTTCTTTATAAACACGTTTCATACAAACACTTGTGATATCTTTCTATGGGTATATGGCATATAAAATGTATTGATATTGAGCTAACATATATTGCTTGTATTTAAAATGTAGGTTCGTACAAATATGAACTGCGGTTTACGTAACTCATTCATACATTAAAAATAAATTGCAGCTTCGACTATTTAGTTAAAGTGGTAATAAATGATGAAAATAAATAGTTGTAATGTATGGACATTAAAACTCAGCCTTGATATTAAACCCAAGCCCCGTCTGGATTACTCATCCAAAAATGATTTCCGGGTGGATATATATAGATCATTACCTTTGTCAAATCGACATGGCAGAATCGCCTATTGCAATAATATTCCCCCTATTTCTACTTCTCACAAACTCCACTTTAAATAAGTAAGGGTAAAACCATTATCAAAATTGCAACAAGAGGAGTAGCCACCTTCTTTATGTTGAGTACCACATGCGACATACATTATACATATGCATATCCTTGCATCGTATTGACAGTTTGGTCAATCTGACAATGTGCGAGAAAGTCTGAGCCGAGTCTGTAATTTCTTGTTTGGAGTTGTATTTACAATTGCATGATAAGACAGGCATATGCGGTTTAGTTTTAAAAACTGTAATCGGGCATGAATTAGAAATGAATAGTTGAATAGTTGTTACCACCCTTCTCTCAGTTTTCGTCCGCAACAACCACACGAGTTAACTCCAAAACAATATTCACTAAGATATACAAAAGCCGCTGCTGTTTAAAGAGGGACGTTTCTGGAGCCAGAGAGCCAAAACCCATCCAACTTTTTCAGGTTGAAGAAGGAAGGACCTTTTTTAAGAACAGAGCGGAAGTTGCTGGCTCAAAATTTAGACACGAAAGGAAAACGAACTATATAATACACACAATCATTTCAACAGGAGAGGGCTGACGGACTGACTTGCATTCAAGTGAATGAACAAAACCAGTTCGGCCTACAATACAGAGAGTGCCCCTTCAAACCCGGAGAAGTTGGCTTTGGCTTTATACCATTTTAATTCGGTTTGTCTCTTTTCATTCAAACAACATGGCTCGGATGTACTTAATATCAAATATATTATGCACATATGTGTGCATATGAAATGGAACATCATCGTCCGCACGGTAATATTATATGTATGAAATGAAATTATTGTATGGCTAGCTGTATATGTATATCCCTTGGAAATTCTAACGGTCATAATACAACTAGTGAGTTGAGGGCTTCTTTTTTTATTTTCTCCACGTCCTGTCAATATTACGCTTATTAAACAAAGCTGAAAAACGTTTGCCCCGTTGTTCCATAGTTGCTCATTGTTGGTTGGTCTTTTTTTATGGGCATTTCATTACTGCCTGCAGAGTACCACTTTATTATGTAATCGGTCCTATGGACTGACTCCTCTTGCTGTCATGTCAAACTCAAGAAGGATTTGTCAGTTTGGATTAGTATGCAAACGAGAGTGAAGGTGTAAGCTTGTGCACTCTTATCGGTTAAAACCGATTTCTGTTCACATTTCCCATTTCACGTTAGTTTTCAACTTTGCCAACCAGTCTGACCAGCTTCCGGTGTCCGGATCATCATCACGTTCAACCGATTTCTACTTATTTGACCAAGTTCTGGAAGCGATTTCAATTATCGTATGGGAAATCTGCGTGGAAGACTATTGATTTTGTTGTAAGAAATCCTCTTGAAAAACAAGGAATCTTTAGTCTTCCGAACAGATGTTTTCCTTCAGTACATCGTTATGTCCAGTCCAGAGTATATATAACCTCTCATCCTCAACTGGTGGACATTATCACGCTTATTTATAGACCTAAAAAACCAACCTTAAATGAAGCAATTGGATGGGCGTGGGAGTTCCTTCCGTACACGATGGGGCAACACAACATGGAAAAATGGAGAAACACTACGCATTGGCTTGGGTCAGTGTATCATTTTTATTTCGTAATAATTCATCTTGAAAGTTATATGTAAATTCTCGTACATAAATACGAGCAAAATTATTTTTTGCTATATCAATTTTACTCAATTTACAGTTAAAGGTCAGACAAAATCGTAAGTTTTATAGGTCCATACATCTACTAACGTGGTATACTTATAGGCATAGGCACTTTTTTTACAAATTTACTATCAATTACATGCAACATGCAGAAGAGTAGTTAAAGTGTCACCAAAATAAACATAATTACACATTTTTTGCGTCCTTTTTTTTTAGTTTTTCTCCATTTTAGTAAACAAATCTTGGTTCAATGTAATGTAAATTTAGTACAAACAACTTGTATTTTTATTTCAAAACTCAATAACCAACCCAAATTGAGTACTTTTCATGGTCTTTCTTGAATGCTCACAAGGCCTGATACATTGCCCTATGTGTGTTTGGATTTTGAATTTATTTATTATGAAATGCAAATCAAAACAAAATAAATGCATTAATAAAAATTTGTTGGAAAGTCATTGACAAATTTAATGGGAAGTCGATGGCCACCAGTCAAGTAGAGGAAAATTCCCAAGTTCTGAAATGGTAGTTGAGGTTGTGCCATCATGTCAAATAGATGTCTACGTGAATGTGAAAATGAAGGAAGGCTAAAAAAAAGTCGACACATGTATCAAATTAAAATCTTGAGGGGACAAAGGTTATCGCTATTTTTTTCCATCATATTACCACCACCCGACCGAGCTCATCTCATGGGTGAACTGTAAAATTAGGTGTGTGTGCAATAATATACGCAAGCCGCAAAAAAAGAACGTGATATGATGTGCATTTTAGCGAAAGAAAGACAAGGTTCACATGCTCTTTCATTTCATTCGCCATGGTTCATTTGAGTTCTTAGAGAGCCGCTCAGCCGCAATTAACTATTTAGGGTGGTATCATTTTTCAGTCAAAGAAAGGAAATAAAATTTGATACGTAATATATGTGAGTATATATCCAATCCACTGCTCTATTACTCATTCAGGCAAGTTTTTAGATCTGAGATTAGATTTTCTCTTTTTAACGCGAGGCATTTTGGGTTTGAAGGGAATAAAACTGACTTTAATGTTCAGCGTGTTCTTGACCAATGATGCGAACAAAAATCCCATCTTGTTTGTTTTCTCAATGTCCTTACGAGAACGCCAGGCAGTCTGGCAAGAGCGCAGAGTACAGAGAGAGAGAACGAAATTTTGCTACATCACAGTTTTCTTACATTCATATATCGCTGTATAGATAAGTATAAGTATACATGTCGTAATTGCGTATTTTGTGCCGAAACGTGATCAATGATCCTCTCTGTTTATTTTTATTAGGGCACTTTTTCTATATACATAACACTTCTTAGGTCATATGTGATAATTAATGATGATGAATAACATCACCATTCTTTGTAAAGTATTTCTGATATTTGGCATATGTATTAAATGCGATGATGAAAGGTTTTATTGCTCCTTCTTCTTTTCTATTGCTTTATGTTGAGATCATCATCTTCAAGATCTAGAAATGGAACACAAGAAACTGTACACAATATCTTGTGCGTATTACGTGACCCAATAAGACAAGCTGTATTTTGCCTAAATCTCTGTGTTATCAAATAAATTAAGGTCTCAATGTGCAATAATATTATGTAGGACCTGATTTTTTCTGGAGACCTCGAGAAACGCTTGGGCTTGTGAGTTAACGGGTACGGCTACATCAACAGTGTTATCCAGAGTAATATGGAAGGAAGCAAACAAAGTTTGCTCAATAATATTTTGGTGGGTACGCGAGGTAATCTGTTGATGACAAGTTGTACCTACTTAAAAGCAATTGACAAAATAAAATATTGCTAATAATTGATGCGCAAAATTCTCAACGCAGGATTAATTCATAAATTTATTTTAAATGAGAAAAAAGCAGGCTATGCGCTTGAACTTGCAGCGGATATACATGTTATATTGTTCTGAGCATATTTTCTGACGCTTTTGCTGACTTTGACTTATCAAAACATTACGATGGTGAGGGCTGGATTGGTCTGGAGGTTACCGGTATTCCAATTTCTTGTTCTATTCATTGTAAGTTAAATTAAGTTGTTTCTGATTTATTTGACATTTTTATTCATTTTATGGCTATGATGATGCGGCTTGATAGCAGATGTACAAAATGTTTGCAAAGTAATAAGAAGTTTATAAAAAGACGTGAATCATTCATTTTGTTAAGAAACCAATGCATGGCATGACTCGGTCATTACCACAAGGTATGTTCGAATGTAGTAAAGATTGTATTGTATCAAGTAACTTGGATAAATTCGCGAAGAATGTGCTGATACTAGTCTACTTCTTTTTATGATCGTTGCTTTATGTGATTGAGCGGTTTGAATTTGATTTGGATATGACTATAAAAATTGAAGTGAGAAACCATTGTAAACCTAAATGAAATAAATGAAACCTGATTTCCGTGAGTAATGACAAACAAAATTTAAACCATTTTCTCTGGAAATGCAAAACACTCAATGAATTTATACTCATAAAAATGTCGTAATTTTGTTCAGACGAGGACGAGATGCCTTATAAATATACTACTGGTGAAAAGTAATGAATGAAGTAATAGAACCTATATCAGGGCATGTCGACTTATCACTGTAAAGTTGAAATTACCATAATGCATGCAAGCATGATAACACAATGATGATGCTGCCTCTCTGGAATTTATCCACGTGTGCACGTTCATTGATAGTCAATGAGATTGGTGGTGGCGTCTTTCATTTGCTTCAACAAAGTTATCAGTTATCGGTAGAAATTGTCGCATTGCAGATTTGTAGGGTATGAGTAGTTTGGGGAAACACCGAGGTTTCTGTCGATACTCACAAACCAAGTGTGATGGCCGTACAATACATTTTCATAAAGTGATCAATATAAAACACTCGAACGCGTATTTTCCTTACATGTAGTTCTACGATCTCTAAGCATTTTCATTGATAACAATGCCACCACCTGTCATTTACTCCTGATTCGTACAGAAGTAAAAGACGAGTCCCATAAATGGATTGCAACATTTTTCGAATTACACACGTTTTAGCAGTGTGTAAAAAACATTATGGAGAATATTTGGCGAATGCGGTCATCTATCATTCTTGGTTCCCCACATTAATCTTTGTATTTTCCTTCCTGGTATTCCTTTCACTTGATGATGTTCGGGTAGTAGACAAAGGCGGTGGAGGCAACGACTATCTGACGTTTATCAGGGTGGCATGCAACATGGGAATCCCAGTAAAACGTAAGTGGCACATTTTTTTTGCCTAGAATGCAAAGTCCATGACCAATTTTGCGGTGTACCAGGTGGTATAATATATAGCGTATGAAATATGACGAAATGCTTATGGAAATGAAGTGTGTAATGAATATCGCATAGTTCATAATTAGGGACATGAGCAGTTGTTAGATGCTTCCGATGTATTTGTTCTATTGATTAGAAGCTTTTAGGTTTTGTAATGTAACCAATTCTGCGTACGTGGCTTTGCATGTTATCACAACTCCCATGTCAATATAATGGCGAAGCCATACATGCAACATGCACACACTTATCTTGTTTCCCCGTGCTGAGCTGAGAAGAGCAGAAATGAGTAATACCTGATGCTATGCTACTCCTCATGTGATGTGATATGCTCGGTCAGCAATGTGCGTAGACTGGTTAAACATTTTCATTCACATGTCGCTTACTTTTGCTTTCATCATTGTTTGTTTTATCTGGGATCCAAAAGCAGAACAGGAGTCAGATGGCAAAATCGTAAAATATGAAATATGCAGGCTTACTCCTCCACACACACAAATTCCAATAAATTAAGCAATGCTTGCATTACTGACATGCGTTCAAAAAACCCAGTTGCATTGCATATCATCGGAGGTCGGGATATGTGACAGATGTCATGCAGCCGGTGTATATACCACATGATAGATAATTTAGATGGAGCATCGTCTTGTTAAAGATTTAGACGTGTAGGTCACATCTGACTTCTTTTTGCAAATCCCAATGAATGAATGATCATTGAGTGGAGGAGGTGTGAAAGTAATTTTTTTGTTTCTGAAGTAGACGTCATCATTTTTACGTGCACCAAAATTTCGGATTATTAATGATGCAATCGCTCACGGTAAAGATAAACTACATCACTAGATCACTAGATTATAACGTAACCAGTAAAACCCACGTGAGGAGAATGAAACGTCACTAAGGAAAGTATTATAGTATGAACACGAGAAATGACACGTAGTACACATACCAGGAAATCATAGGTCTCAGGGCCAACATTACGTTTTACGTACTTGACCAAAAGGATTTCCATTTCTTAAGAAAGACAAATACTATGGCGTCATCATCCTTTCTGTAGCCGGTGGCCAAGCATCAATGACTTTGATCGAGATGCAAAAAGGTATTTACACTAATTGTGTGTTTATGATCCAACTAGTACAACATTCTGTAAAAACGCTATTGTTCCCATTCTCATCCCACTCATTAAAACGAGCCATTCAAGTCGATGACATATTAGCTTCTGTCTGTCAAAATCAGGTACTAATCGTAAGAATTGTTGGTTATCATAAAGTTTATTGCTAAAATTCACACTTTCTTCGGTTTCAGGTGCGTCATTTTAAATTAAGTCATTCATACAATAAACATACGTCACAATGACTTTGTGAAATCTTTTGAAAGTTTAAGCAAATTCACTGAAATAGGTTACTCACAATGAGTTCAGGTGATTTGATTTGCATAATAATTATTAAAATGAAGGAACTTTTTCTCTAATGAGAATTAAATCTGGAATTTTCAACTCATGACTGATAAGTTTGGCCATAAACTCTGTTCCATTTGCATAGTCACATGAATTCTTTCAAGAAATCGCAATTAACGAACTAAAGCTTCTTCCACACAATACATTTTGATGATACGTGTAGCTGTATGACATTACATTTACGGAAACAGAATGCAAAAGAGAAAATGTATTAACTGCAGCGGCTAGACTACTTTTCTATGATGGTCATACATTGGATAGGAATCACAGTCGTCACAGAGTCACAGTGTCCATTTGGCTCGAGGCAGCGTGTTAAGATATGGCTTAAATGATATTATTGGAATCCCAGCCACATATATATGTAAACAAATGATTCGCATATATAGCAAAGCTTGGACTTAGGTCTCTGCAGACGTATTACATGCTTTTTTTTATGGATATGGGCTCAATGTGTGAATTATCTCATCTTTTTGAGCATGATGCTGATGATGATGATGATATTACATACTTTATGACTATGACATGAGATGGATGATGACGATGAAATCCTCCTTCGCAAAATCCCAGAGTAAATCCATCCGTTTGGCAGAACGTTTATTAAGGAACTACTTGACGCTTCTGCAACTCAGTCGTTTAAAGATCACCGTTCGGAACAACACTTATAAGCAACAAGTGAATACAACTTTCCCATTCATTCCCGTACATAGGAATTTGTATCAACACTAGTGAATTGAAATTACTCTATTATTTGGAAACTGTCAATCTGTTGTCTACCCTTTAGCTCCTGATAACCTTTTGCATTTTAAGATACAAGCAGCTAAAAAGTGTACTAGTTAGCTAAAAGCTATAAACTAATAACACACATCATTCAGTGCAATTTCATTGCTATCTATCCAGTCTAATTACTCAAAATGAGCCACACTGCATTTATCAGTACACGCCTCTCTGAGCTCATAGTGGTGAGTGTTAACATATTTAAATTGAAGAGTTGCTTCAACTGTGTTTTTAGTAATTTAAGTGATAAATGTTCGGTTCCTAAAATAATTTAGTTGTTTTGTGATTTTTTTAAAGGTTGCCATATTCCTGGCCTGCTATTCCTCAGCTTACCCCACAAAAGGTCACAATCACAACGGAGAACCACAACGTGGTGTGATTCCCTTGGGGCTTTTTATGTAGGTTTTTATGACTTGAGATTTATGAGAATGCAATTAAAAATAGTCGACAGTTTTACTAAAGTTTTATTTTTGTGGTTATCCCAGGTCACAGCTACAAGTGGACATGCCTGACTACCATTCTGAGCCCGTTGTACCAGGAAGGTTTACTGGAGGTGCTAAGAGGAAGCGACACGGTCATGGTACATTGCATCAAAAAACAACTCATTCTGCTGAAACCGATATATCTGGATCTTGCTGCCCGACTGTTGAAGAGATTGTTGAACCTATTGGAGGAAAGAGCAAATCAGGTACGATAAGTATAATGATGGAGTGGTTAAAATCTGATTACACTAAAATGGATGAACGTGTGCTAAAAAAATTGTTGCTGAACCTGTTTTACAGGTCACCTCGTTGAGCTATTCCAAGCTGATGATCTTCGCCAACAATTTCATGAAATCTCATGTGCCCCCAATGTAGCAGAACAACCTTGTCGTTTCGTCAATGAAACTTTTCTTGGACAGTCCCGGTGTGTCCAACAATACTCATACAGTTATGCTCTGGTTCGAGATTTTGGATCAACGGATGCAAGCCAAAACCCAACATCAGGCTGGAGGTTCGAACACATTAGAGTCAGAAGTGGCTGTTCGTGCATAATTTCATCTTCGTGAATTGTTAGCTAAACAACATTTTTCACGTACATTGCTAAAAAACGAAGAATCTCATAATGTTGTTCCAATATTAGTCGCGTTTGAGTCAGGAAGTTGGATTACTGTAGAAGAGTTGAGATTTAGTTGTCGATTAATTAAACATGACATTTTCTAATTTATTTTTTTGTATCTACTATCATCCAAGTTTAACCTGCAGGAGTACTTTTGAAATGGTGTTATATACCATTAAAACGTATTTTTTATACTAGTCTGACTGACGAGACAGCCTGTCTTTGTCGATTGATTTTTAGTTAAACTTGAACTTTAATGAAACCAACTAGCGATAAGACAGAAGCAGATTTCTCGTGAGGTATAAATAAATTATTTTATTAAAGAAAACCTGAGCAAGGTTGAATAAGCTATGATGTCATAACCATATTCCAGTTTGCTTAGGTTTATAATCACCCATTTCGTTTCATGATAAGCATGTGTAATTCGCAAGTGATGTTATACTTATTTTAATGTGTTAAACTTTTTGTGCTTACGTCTGTAACAGCCTCTGCCACTTTCTGACTGATAAATAATAGTTTTAATAGGCAAATCCCGTGTCCAGTATTATGGATATTACTATGAGTTAACAGGAATGCGCGAAAGTAGTATAATAAAGAGTAGATTGCATGTAACTAGCCAAATACTTTGGAAATCTCTAAAATAATAAAGGCTATTTTATAATGATTAAGATGATGGTGCCTTTGTGAACTGCTGGTCGGTTGGGGCAAAGCGTTTTAAAATCTCAAATGGTTTATTATGTAATGTAGATTTTTCTACACAATAAAGACATATTGAAGAAATATTGAAAATTATTTGTATTGTATTATTTCATTATGGATATTCATATTCAAAAGTATTGAATGTTTCATTGTTTAGTAAATAAGTGATTCTGTACAAATATAAAATCCTGCATGAAATACATATGTTGAGGTAGGATGTAAAGCCTGCAATTGATACAATGCAGTCGGAGAAAGGTGAAAGAAAGTGAAAGAAAGTGTCGGAAATCGTGGAAAAAGGAAGAAATCGTAACTACGTCAACATTTTTAAGAAATTGAAACGGCTACCGCAAATGACTCAAGTTTTGATCCGACCCCTTCCCAAAATTAAATCATTTGAAGCACTGGCACAACAGGGTCTTGAGCATGTTCATGGCAGTTTCTAAGCTACACGATTAAGATTTTTCTCACCAGTTCTCTGCTTCATTTTACACTTTTTCAGCATACATCTTTGTTCATTGATTGAAGACGAGTAAGAAGTATTTCTTTACTGTCTTTATAATCCAACTAAAAGTCACAAATCGTACCAATTTTTCAATCGCAATTGAAAATGAAGGATCCAAATGATGAGGAGGAAGGAGAAGGGTACAATGAAGGGTTTGAAATACGACATTCATCCAGTTCAGCTGCAGAAAACAGTAAAACATTTGTAGGAAAGCCGAGTGAAAGCACAAACAAAAATGAAAGGAAACGTGTTCCAGGGGCGAAGCCTCATCCTTGTCGACCGCCAATCATTCCGTTTGACACAGAAAAATATTCTGAAATCTTTTTGCGTTTGGAGTACTTAAAGAATCTTGTAAACTTGTACTTCATTACGCATTTGAAATGAAATAGAATATTGGGCACATGTGTATTAGCTAATTTAGCTATTACTTTATGAAAATGATGGCATTTGTGAATTGCTACTTCTAGGATACAGAAGAGCTTCCTAGACCTGGCGAATATGTTGTCCGAGCCATGTGCATGGGTCAAACCTACGGCCATTTTCCGTCGGGAAGTGTTGACCTTCATTCCATGGCTTATTACGCAAGAAGTGAATCCAACCACAGAAAATGTCCGGACATTTATTTGCAATATGAAATAAGCTTTTGTATAAAGTTTAAGGATTTGGTGGATAATCCAATTGTTTGTAAGTTTTCAATTCAATTACAGCCATCATCTAAAATATAAACGACCCATTTTAACTTGCAAATTCCTTGAAAGTTCACCTCTGTCATGGTGGTGACGTTACACAGGAGGCATACCCAAGTCTCCCAGCAATGGGCTACATTTGCCTGGACGTTGCTCGTATTTTGGAATACGAATCTGGAGAGATTTATGAGCACGTAGAGCCATGGATAATTCCGGATAAAACTAGCTTGGGGGCCTTCCTCAATGGCACTCCACTGCTCCAACTGAGCTTAGAGTGCAATGGTGGCTTTCCCGAACCGAATCAACTTTTGCAAGGAAACATGATGACTGTTTTCTGTGAATCCCTACACAACTTGCCCAGCATCGTGTATCAAAACGTTTCTTATGTCGATAATTTTTCGGACGTACAAGTTTTCATGGCGCTTCCGCATTCCCAAACGGAACCAGTGCTCGTTTTTCCAGGTGGCAAGCTACGCGACAATTTCCTCGTTGAGCCAATGTTTAGGAGGATTTCGCAGGCTGATGAGTCAACCCAAACTGCTAACGATCCAAAAGTTGTGGATTCCTCAGGAATACACACTCGCTTCCAATCCAGTAATGAGACTCCGCACACTCAAGGCTTTAGTCCGGGTAATCAGCAGCCAAGGGAGCCTAAACATTGGGCTTCTGTCAAGGAAAATTCACCGGATACTCCTTTGGAAGCTACGGCAATGGCTGGAGATCCAACAACGTATGAATTTACTAAGTTTACGTAGACAAAAGTCGAAATTTTAACCACCTGCAAAGTAATGTATTATACGATATTTTTCAAAGGGATCATGTGGATCAAAGCCACGATGGAGAAGCAGAAATATATGGGGATGGGAGGGAAGATTACTTGGAATTTAGTGAGACAGGAGACCCTCGTATTGTTTGGAACTCTATTCACAGGAAACACATATCTGTTAGCTCTTATCGTCACATGCTGAGCAAACTTTCACAGTATATATATATGAAATCAACTTTCTTACTAAATACTAAATTCGCCCCATTCATACTTTTACTCATGATAATAATTTATTAAGGAACGCTATATGGCCAATTGAAATCTCAGTAGCAGTGAAAAGAAAGCCTGCAGGTTTAGATCGTGGGAAAAAGAAGAAGGATCACAAAAGTGTAGGGCATTTGCAGGAGGCTCAGCCATCTGCCACCAACATTAAAAGTTCTACCTCAAGCACAGATTCAAATGAGAAAATGATCATGACTGAGTTAGGACTGCAGCCTATCTCCACCACCGAATTCCAATTGGTCTATCATGGAATCGCCTTTGTTGACTTGAGCTGTCTCGTCTATCCAGGCATGAAGTCTGCAAGATTTGCATGCAGATTGTATCCTTTCGCCAACGACCTGCTGGCTAGACGAACGTGTATTTCGGCATCAGCAGTTCCCGAATTACTGTTGGCCACGTTGATTCCTAAAAGCCACCCAGAAGCCAAGAAACGACCAGCAGGAAGAGCTAGCTTAGCGTCAACTACCGCTCATGCCACCCACGATAACAATCAAAATCAGCAATCAGGTGCTGCTCGGGGGGTTGCACAGGTTCGTAACTCACAAGCTGCTCAAGGTGGAAGGAGATCAGATGAAAATAATGCAGGAAATAAACCAAAAGTGTACATCCTTCCGGATGATGTTCCAAACTTTAATCTGCCAGGGGAAGTTAGCAGCGGAGCTAATATCATTGAGAGGAACCCATTCATTGTTTTTCGGATCTCCATGTTTCGATCTATTGTACCTTTGTACAAGACGACTGAAATCTCCAAAATGTAAATGAATGAATAAAATTACAAATAACTCAAAACATGAAGCTCATCCGCCAGAGATAAACATGATTTACTATTGGTATATATACTAATCCATAGGGTCAACGATTACCTTCCCAAGCGCCTGCTCATGCGCCGAAAGCTAATCAATGCCAGCGCAGCTCAACAAAAGTACAAAAAAGCTGTGTTGGAAGCTGCAGCGGAAATATCCCACGAGTTCTCTGAGCATTATTGGAAAGATGTTCTTCAAAATGGTCAATCCATTGAGCAAACTACGTCCAACCCTGCCTCCAATGAAACAATCAAGAAAGGCTTCCTTTTCTATTTGAATGCGAGTGGTCGCTACCTGATTCTACGAGAGCATCTTCGCAGTGCAATTTCTCATCTTGTCCAACAAAAATGTTTGAATTTACGACCTGCTGGTTTCCACAATCACCGAGACTTCCAGGGCTACTTGCATGACATGTAATATGTCTTCATTTTAAACTCTTAATTTTTCTCAACACCAACTTTCTTAATGACGTGCTAGAAAGAATAATATGAACTTCTTGCAGGTATGTCTTTCTCGTGGATGAGATGAATGATATCCTTTCCACAACTACTTTGCAAGAAACAGACCCACTTAAATCCAATTTGGACCGGTTGCTTCAGCAAGCAAATTGCAATTCTAAGGATGAGCTTTCCAAAGCTTCACTGCACCAAAGACAAATGAATGATTTGGGAATATTTGCAGAGGAAGCATTTGCCCAAGGGGATTTTGAAACTTGTCACAAGCTTCATTTACAGCGGATTTGTAGGGACAAAGAAAGCTCTCGCTGTTGGACGGAGTTTGCCATCATGTGGTTATCACGAGGGGATGACAGAATGGCTGAAATCTCTGTGCGTGAAGCCCTTCGCAAGGATGCGCTTCACTTGTATGCTCTCCTTATTGCTGGAATGATAGCAGTTCGACATGGAGATGAGAGGGGACTGGATTGCCTTGGTGCAGCGTTGGGACTCCGCCCAATGGCCCCTGAAATCCTTGTCATTGTTGGTGTAGCAAATAGCCTAATTGGCAATGATATTGCTGCAGACTACTTCTTCCGGAAGGCTGCATATGTTCATAGAACCATTACAGGAAAGAGTACTGATGACATTGAAAAGCTCTTTGCTGTGAACAACGCTCGGCGTCCTTATAATATGAACCAGTTTGCGAGAGACATGGATGCTGGTGTTCCAATTCAGGATCCATTACACAAAAACACTTATGGAGATCCGATTGGGTCACGACCTGGGAATAAAAAGGGGAAAGGGCAAGCTCTAAAGCAAAAAAACAATAGCAAATTCGGAATGAGTAAAGAAGATTTTGGGAAAAGGGGAAGTTTTGGAAAAAAGATGGAAATTACTACTTCACAACAGGATAAATTGCCTATGATAATGGAAGACGATGAGGAATTACCTCGAACAAATAGTGGAAGAAGAAGTAGTATGGAAGTTAAACCGAATGAAAAAGTGTCTCCCACAAACTTAGCCAGTCATCAAGCCGCTGTAGCAGGACAGCCCCCTCCACCGAATGAATCCAGTGGACCAAAATTCACATTTTTAGATGATCTAAATGATATCCAATCTGAAGAGGTAGAGCTACCACCGCTAAGTCTCTCAATTCAGTCACCCTGGAACGTGACTGACTTCAATGAGCGATTAGAACAACATCTAGTAACCGTTGACTATCTCAAGAACATAACTTCTCCTGAATCAAAAGGGACAACTTCCGGAGGAAATGATAGTTCCAATACCCAGTCAAATGTGTTTGGAAATCAACGTAGGAGTGGTGGTAACGCCGTGTACAACACGTACATCCCAAGGGATGATGGTGTAGTCCCAGATAAAGTTTTGAGGGAAGAATATGACAAACTTGTTGATGGTTCTGGAGACAACTCTGGAACACAATCTGGATCAACTGCAAATGACTCAAATGAAACTAGCCCAACAACTCAACAGACCATTGCTAATAATCCTGCTCCTGGTACACCCAACGCTACTCCTCAAAGTAATCGGCGAACTTCCGAAGAGAAAGGTAATGAAGATAATGAAGAAACGATAGTTGTTCCAATTCCGCAAACAAAACGCGGATCTCAAAACGAACGTGCCAAGAGCACAAGTCAGCGTCATTCCCTAACTAATCGTTTAGGGTCGGAGTTGATTTGGACTGCAAATCTACTCATTAACTTGCGACTGTTCGATGTAAGAGTAAAGTTAAACTTTTCATCATAAAACAATTGTTGATTACCAATTAAATATGATATCCAAAAAATAATATTTATGTACGACTACTCCAGTTTGCGGATGGGATACTCGCAAAGCAACTTTACTTCTATGCTAAGCGAACAGTTCAGTTCATTTATCTACGAGCCTTGTCCCTATATATGAGGCAAAGGGAAGATGAAGCTTTGCCACTGATTACAGAAGCAATTGAAATGGACACCACGGTAGGTCAAATAGAGTCACGAACCTGTATTGATCAATTTTAATATCTTTCTTGTGTTATTATTTGCCAGAATGCCATGTACTGGGCTCTTCAGGGCCACTGCTTCTACTGCGTTGGAAATACTCAAGGCGCAATTCACAGTTACGAACGGGCCCTGAAGCTTCCCCACTCAAATGAAAATCGCCACTTGCTCTATCTTCGCTACGGCTCTCTGGTTCTCGACAGCGGAAAGAGTAAACTAGCAAAGCGCGTATTTCTTCACGGAGTCAGCAAGTATCCCACCCCATACATGTGGCTGGCTCTTGGTAACGCCAGTTTCCAAAGACAGGAATATGACCAGGCTGAGTCCGCTTTCTCTGAGGCTAACCGTCTGGACAGCACAAACCCAATAACTTGGGGTCACTTGGCACTCAGCAGTCTCGTTCAGGGTAAACAAGCTCTTGCTGAGCAGGCGTACAAGTGGGCAATCAGATTTGGTCTCAAGAAAGGGCCACTATTGGATGAAATTCAGAATCTGCAAAAGGAGAAAGGATATGGCGATCCTTCCTTTCCCCGTGTTCCCAACTGTGTACCTCACGACTACTTTCTCCGAAGGATGGGAAGAAACAAGCCTTTCAACTTGTACAAAGAAGCGTTGAATCAGGACCCACCCCAGATGTTTAGATCAAGACATGGGGATACTGAAAATGAGATGATGCTCAAGAGAAAACTGAATGTATTAGCAAGCGTTAGCACAGCCAACAGAAATATGAATCTGGAGTGGGGTGGCGAAGACTACTATGAGGGAAATGATGAGAGTGAAGGATTCGAATTTGGTGACAATGAGTACAATTACGTACCAGCAGCGGAACCGCCTCAACCATACGTCGCAAAATCTTCAAAGGTTTACAGCCAAAATGGTGGTGGTGGTGATTCTGATCCCAATATTGATATGCGGTACAGCGGTGCTGGAGATTTAATTACAATTAAGAACCCACCATCAAATAATGCAACAATTGCAGAAACTTGATTGCTAAGTTATGCTCAAATCAATATCGTTTTTTACTTTTAACATTTAAGTTGACTTAAAATACAGAAAAGTATATTGTACGATACATAAAATAGCTGTGAAATATTTCTGGCAAAATCTGGATAGCATCAATAGTTAAAGCCAATTTTGAAAAATGTTTAGATATTAATAAATACTCATTCTCCAAAAAATCCAAAATCAAACCAACGTTTCGACTGGGCTGCATTTTTTTCATCTACCAAAGACCGTTGTACGAAAATAAAGTCGCGCGGAGGTACCCCTCCAATTTCACCAACTTTAACAAATCCTTTTTCTCCCAAAAAGTCAATTAGTTCCTGTTTTTGCTCGTCTTTTATGAACGAAATTTCGACAGTCATTGTCTGCAACGGGCAAAAAGAATTCATTTGATCAAATACAAAGTGTAAAATACATGCCTCGCAATTTTAAGAGGTAAAAGTACATTTGGTTGTTTTATACCTGGATGAGTACTTCATCAAATGGAAACGTTTTCAAAATTTGAAACTCTGATCCTTCCACATCGAGTGATAGGTAGTCAATTATTTTGAAGTTCAGAGCACGCACCAACGAGAACAGTGGGACAGCGAGTAACTCATAAACAAACTCTTGTTTCCCTTTTTCGTTCACTACCTCCACAATTTTACGCTGGAGTTCACCATTAGTGATCATGCCACCGTAGATATTTGCACCTTGATTGAATACTACCAAGTCAGCATAGGTATGACTTGAGAGAAGTAAGTCACTAATCCAGCATTTCCGGTGGGCAGCCCTGAGCCTTGGGAAGACAAGTGGAGATCCTTCAACCAATAGCCCTGTCCAGTTGTAAACTTGTTCCAATAATAGCGTATTCGAGAGTTCATCTGCACCATTGCTTGCACCAGCTTCAACAAAAATTCCTCCAGTCTGAAAATAAAAAAAATAATTTGGATTCGAAACAGTTGCTAATACACGTTAACCCAGATGGAAGTTACCTTATTTTTCAAGTATTTCTGCACAGTCTTTATGGCATCCCTGGACTCCTGAATGTACTTAGTACGCCATGCATACAGTTTGCTGTAACGTCGAGTCAAATTTGATGGTGGGTATAGATGAAAGTGACGAAGATAGTTGATAAGAAATTGATCACTTTGTTGACGACCCTTCAACGTGGCGAAATCCACTTTTTCCAGTTGTCCAGAAATCCACTTTTGCGGCAACTCCAGCTGCTGCTTACATAATAGCTTCTTTACTTTTACATGAGTTGGCGTGTGTAAAGATAGCCATATCACACCTGTCAAAAATATTAGAAATATGACAGACACTCGTGCTCGATAAGTAAAAATCATACTGCGTTTGCAATAAGTCAAATCACTGAAAATTGACTGAAAAGTTAAAAAATTGACGACAGAGTACTGCTTGATATTTAAAAAGTTACGAAGATTCAACTCGTCCCACTGAAAAAAAGAAGAATATCAGCACTTCAAAAAGAAACAGCAACATTTCGAAGTAGAAATAGTTTTCGAATTCGCGCCTTTGAAACAATATTTCAAATCCGCTTTGGTAAGCCCATCCAGCAAAATGTCATTATATTTAGTGACTAGTTTGACTCGAGGACAGGCAGAAATTCTTTATATTTTTACACACTTACACCTCCGTCATTCATTCCACATATAATTTATTAATATGCATCTGATCTGACTCCAGACTGGACCCTGAAACAAATGCACATATAAAATGTATTATATTTACATAATCTTGATATGAGTAGGGACGGTGTAGATGTAAGGATGATCCTTGACTTTGGTTACAAACTAAATCTCTCAATTAATCGCTGATTTCAGTGGTTCTAGTATCTTAAATATCTACATATATTTATATATCATTCATTCCATTCATTTACTTTGTATTTACTCGATGCACCCTGTTCTCAAGCAGAGTTCTACATCTGAACAAAGGACAGGTTGTTTATATGTACGTCGGACGCTGCAGTGTTGCGTTTGTTCTCTAGTGTAAGGAGAAGCTGAGTACTGCATAACCCTCTAGATGTCGATTGATGTATGTGAGTTGAGTGAGAGTTTTGAGTCACTCATATAAGCAGGTCTCGTCTCAGTATACTAGCGATTGCATGCACTGACCGAGTTCAATTGTCACAAAATTGATTGTGTAGTATTGATGATTCTTTAGCCCTGGGTATTAATCTCCATTTCTAGTCACTAATTTACATCGGATGACCTTAAGTTCGACAAATCTATCGCGAGTTCAGTAAAGTAATAAAAAAATCAGAATAAATTGCAGCTGCAAAGTCATACAAAATCATTATGGAGTAAAGTCGATCAGTGTGAGTTCTCATTGTTTAACTATGCCCATTTCACGTTATGTATAGTTGAACATTTATGATGATAACATGTGATGTCACTTGATTCTTATAACTTGGATCAGAAATATAACTAGTGACAGCATTCCGTTCTCGGTTTTCTTCTCTTGATCACCATTACATTTTTTCTATCCATCTAGCTGAGTCACTCCAAGCTACAAAAAAAGTATATGAAGCATGCATCCATGTACGCTAAAATGACAGGGTACCTGCGGTAACAAGTCACGATTTTGTTCCTAAACCATCTACAGTTGCATTTCTCCTGGCTTATCAAGAAAAAACATGGTGGTAAGGTGTAGTGAGAGAAAAAGAATCTGAAACAAAAGCTAACAATAGAATGTGGATTGAATATATAACATATAACAAGCTCTGAAAAAACGGAGAGGCTGGCATTGTTGCTTTCTTGACTTGACGTGCTATCTTTGGCACCAACAGATACAATTTATCATGAACGATAATCAGAGAGCGACACATCCGTGGAAAAATCGTGATTCATGGATATCAAACGTGAGAACCTCAAAATGAAAGGCTGTTATGAATATATATTTTTGAAATGTAGTATAATTTGCTCACTTCCTTGCATTCCGAAGTGAGTTACGATTACGATAGAAAGAGGAAGGCAAAGAACCATCAAACTTTAGAGAATATAAACTTTTCGGATTTAAATAAATTTTGCTTTCAATTCATCAGCATTTTTGTATCTTCAATACCTTTTAACATCCCATTTTAACTAACATTTATTTATTTATTAAAAACTTTACAACTTTTGGCACACATTTTGCACACAGCTTTTGGCTTTCTTTTGCAATGAATTTATCGCTGTTGTTTGGCACGTTTGTTTGGTAGCTTTTGGTTTACCTTAAATTATGTTACAGAGTAAACTGCAAGTAAAAGTAAAAACTTAACTAACTGTAAACTATAATATTATTGGCAATAATCACATGGCTATGGTTGTAGACTGTTAAATACTAGTTTCTAGTCGACATTTTTATATTACCCTGGTTGACCGATAGATCTAGGGTTTCATCTTATTCTTTTCATTTTAAAACCAGTCTAAAAAAAGAAATAGGAAGCTCAAAGTGGAGAATGAGTATGATTTGGATTATTCATCGAACTATTTGGATTGAAAGGCATATTTAGTGGTGTAGGTGGAATAAAGGGACCATTAGGGAATAGCCAGAGTCTGTCTCCTAAAACCATGGGTCGAGGGCTCGCAAGCCCCATCGCAGAGTAGTATTGTTGCGCTGCAATTTCCAATTCACTGGTATACTTTCTTTTCCACTTGGTTCTTCGGTTTTGAAACCAAATTTTGATCTGTAAAATGAAAAGATTCAATCGTTCTGATCATTCATTCAAACACGTTCTACAAGAAAGTTTGTTAATGTGGTTCGCACCAAGTAGTATAATGTAGATTAATTAGTACCATAAACTTAAACTACTCTTGCGTACACTTGACAGGCACAATATCTTTTCTCTCTCAATTAGTACAGTCATCTCATTTATCTCGTTTTTTATACTCTCGACTGTCATTGGCTCATTCATCTATTTCATTCATTCATTCACTCACAACCAACTTTTTGCTTTCCTACTACTTCGTTCTTTCTTCCCTTCACAACAAAAAACTGAAGGAAAGAGCACAATATTATAATGAAGAGTTGGAAGGAAAAAAGGAGGCGGGTTATTACCCGTCAAGATTTACACTCACGTCTTCTAGCAATAACGTAATCGTGCTGGGAAGAGGGGACACAAAAAGTTTTCAAACCCAAGAAGAGAGTTACAAGCAACAAACACAAGTTTTACATCCAATTTCCTTTATGAGACAACCAGTCAATGTACTTGGTATTTTGAGAGAGAGCAAAAAATATTATACTACGGACATGTAATGTGCAAGTTTAGCTTCTAATTTGCGCTCTTTCCTATCTAGCCAAGTATGTGGAGTTGTTTGGTGTTAATAGCGTTACTGTCTCACTGTTTATGTCATTGGAAGAAAAAAAGATGGATTTTTCTTTCGAACCAAAAAAATCAAAGCAATGAAATGAAGCTTCTAAACATACAAACATCATGTGTGCGTACTCCTGCGTAGGTAAAAGTAATTTGCAAAGACTTACTTGGGTTTCTGTCAACTTCAAGCTTCGGGCCAACTGAGATCTCTTAGCCACTGACAAATATTTATTCCTCTCGAATTCGGACTCAAGTGCTTTTACTTGGGACGCTGTAAAAGCTGTTCGGGGTCGCTTTTTACGTTCTTCCTTCCCTTCAGCTCCTACAATTACAGAGAGAGAAGGAAAATGACGATTTCTTCAGAAGAATTTATGAACTATAAAACTAATTTAGTCATTGGAGCTCTAGTACAGTGATGTTGTTGGCACGAAACTGTTTTTAAGGTACGTAAAAACTAAACACAGGAGGAAATAAAAGCCTGAGGAAGATATCATGATAGTTAACGCTTCTGCGTCTGCTTTGCGTGTGTCGGATTATAAATATTGTCAAAAAATAATCGCAATCATTAAAACAAGTATCCATAAATCCTGACAAGGATGGCACAGTCACCGCATCTTTAAACGATGAAGAGGAAGCTGCTACACTCATTCTATTTGAAACTATTCGTTTTGTGCTTTAAAATCCACATTTTAACGGGGATTGCATATAGTGTGTGTTCTCATGTAGTAGCAGCATTGATTATAGTATCGGGGTAATAAAAATATTCAGCTTTTGGTGTTCCCTGATCCCTCTCATTTGAGCTCATTAGCGTCTCTTAATCGGACAACATTTCATGATCGCCAACTCAATTTTTTGAGCTGAATAAATGGGTTCCACGGACTGTCTTGACGTTGTTTCTAACCAGATGTGGATGTGAGTATTTTGAATGTCTCACACATCCGTAAGCATTCCTTAACTCGTACATGCTTGTCTTAAAGCTTAAGCACATTGAACGTTATTAGTTGAAATGTGCGAATAATAATGATAGTTAAACCCCTACATTATTCCATAAATTACATGAGACAAGCTGTCAACTGTCACCTCGCCTCGGTGGAAATGCATTTATATCATTATATGGTTTCTGTATCTACGCCTCCGATCGAGAAGTATTTCACATAAGTTGTAGACTTATTAGGAACGAAACGTGGTGGGTGCAAATATTATTATTTTCGAATGTATATGATAACGATATGATACTGCTCTTGGTTAACACAGCTATGAGCTAAAATTTGCTGTGGGAAATAGCCTATCATTTGATGGTTCTGATGCAGAAAAATATCATAAAACTCTTACAAATCTGTAGCCATTACGATCACAAATAGTTTTATGGCTGCTTTTATTTTGACACCGAGTTTCTTTCCTGGTACACTAAAGACATGAATGATTTATGATGTGCCACTGCCACATAGGATTACAGCTTTCTTAATGCTTCAACGTTCCAACCAAATGACCAATCAAATCTTTAAATAGCATCGTATGTAACCGGCTTCATGTGATAGATTAAATGCTTTTTAATAAGTACCTGCAAGACAGGTCCGAGTACATATTAAGTAGAGAAGCAGAAGCACTATGTATCATGTGTTCATCTGAAAACTGAAATCTGTGTAATGTTTAAAAACCGGGTTAACATTTTCTGTCTCTGATTTCGGCCAGCGATTGTAAAAATTGAATTAAACATATTGCGTCCTTTAAAGAGTCAATTTTACATCGCAATCCATTTAAGAAGCTTTTGAAAACAAACAAATCAGTACAAATGAACCGGAGAGGTTGCTGGTTGCAGCCCTTTAAAAGGAAATTAAAACTAATCAGACTGTGCAAATATTAGTTTTCACTTTGGCATTACGATCACTCGATACTTTGAACGTCAATTTGTTATGCAATGTACAATCCAGCCTCATTCAACATCCAAAAATTCTAACCGCTAACTGCAGACAGATGGATGACACCTGATAATCCTATCTGATATCTTATTATTACGTTACGTTGTAATTAAAAAATACACTTGACTTACTGGACTAACTACTAATTACAGGTTATCTACATTGCTAATCTATGTAAAAAAAAGTTACTGCAAAACTAAATAGCTAGACTGTCCCATAAAAAAGATGTTTTGTAAATTATTTTAATTTTGGTATTGGTTTCAGTGTTTATTCATTATCTGTAATTACGACTACATTAAGAATGAATCTGAATGTGCACATGAGAGCTCATATGCGGTATCATAAAATATGCAAAAGTCATTAGTCAATATATGTACATGGCATAAATAAATTATAGGAAAAAAATGTTCTGCTGCGATACGTTCATTCACATCGCAAAGAGTAAATTTTCCTTTCAGCATAATATCGTCATATCATCTTGTTTTTGGCTAGTTAAACACAAATGATAATGATTAGTTTGACTACACACAGAGAACACAAACGTGATGCTAATTACAACCATTACAACCAATTACGTCCTTCTGGGTTTTACAATGAGAAGCTAAAACACATTCATCGAAGCTGGCGGTGATGGGTTTTGAATATATTTAAATGATGTTGCTTCATGTTCCTCTTTTTAATTTAGGTGACGGAGGAGATGGATGACTATGAATACCTACTCTTGTGTTAATCTAGATGAATGAATACATAATAGAAATTTTTGCCAAGCAATTCTTGCAGTGAGATGTTGTTGTTTGCGTCGGGGCACCCTGCGACTCAGGCCTTTCTCCTGGATCTCCTTTTATATTTTAATTGGTAGCCAAAATCTTGAGTATACCACTATTTTAATTTATATTCTTAATAAAAATTAGTTCTTACATTTATGTATGATGTGCTAATCGATAAATGCTTATAAATCGTTAATTGATATGAATACAATGATGGAACAAAATCTCAACAATTATGCGTTTATGAATACAGGGAGGTTTGGTGCATTATAATAATTATTCCTATTAGACTTTTAGCAAGAATCATTACAACTATACACCAGTCCTTCGTATCAACAAACAGCATAGCTATCAAAATGGCGTTGCTGAAAGTCTGAAAATCGACAAATGTATGAATTCAATGCATCAATCATGGTGATTTAAAACCAGGATTTTTGTTATGAATCTAGTAAAACCAAAGATGAGTGGGAAATAGGCTTTATGATACCATTTGAGTAACCTATATAGAGAAATATACTACTTAAACAGACAAGAAAACACACAAAGTGATGAAGGTCTAGTTATAATGAATGTCAAATCATTAGTGTCACTGTCAAGACACTGGTTTCCAATTGAATTAAGATTGCAATGTTGTTTTATAAAACTGGCTCTACAACTTGAGAGTTCTTGATTTGAAGCTGAAGTCATGATTAGTGTCTTCTGAATTCAGAAGAGTTTGAGAGATAATATTTGGTTTTGACGTGGTGAGTTCGTCATTTGGCTACACGCATGCAAACTTCGACTGGTTTAATGATCAAAGAAATAAAGTCTTCATAATTTGTATCGTGTCAGAAATGGATAATCATGAAAAAGAAGCAGAATCATCTAGATTAGAAAACAAACTAGCTGTCTAGTCAAGTCAAGTGCGTTTTGTTTCACAATCCTAATCATCATCCATTCGGCCGTCTGCAAACATGGCGTCTCGTACAAACAAGTGAAAACACAATTGCATGCCTGCTGCGTGCTTGCTTGTTTCAGCAAAAAAAAAAAGCATTAGTTCCATGCCGTGTCCACCAGTGCGGAAGTACATTGACCAAGTGTTCTGTTTGAAGAGTAGATCTAATACGAATTTATATCCTGCTGCCGGAAAGCACTATTTATTTTCCATTATTTCAAAAGTGGCAAAAAAGAAAACAGGAATGGAGTTGACTTTGTGGAAAAAAGAGCATGACAAATCATCTTGCATTGTTTCAAATAATATGGATCCCTTGTTGCAGCGACAAGCAGATCGTCTGACCATATATTACTCAAAAATGCGTGTTCCATGTTTTTTACGCTACTAAAACAAATGTGTACTTGATAACCGCAGCAAATCCAGAATGCGTTGAATACTTTAGGCAAATTAGCTATTCGACAAAAACTCCTTCCCTGACGCTACAAGCGCCCTTTTGCCGTGGCAAGTCTTTAAGGCAACTTGCATACCAAATCGTTCGAAGCAATGCAAAAAACACGATTATTTCTCAGCCCCCTTCGTGTAGGTTTGTGAATTTAACTTTGTTTTTTGGTCAGCTGTCGTGAATTCTGTTTTCGTTTTAAAAATGTCTGGTTTCCTCCAATAGTTTTTGTAACCGGTTTGTAGACGGATTTATTATATGCTTTCCTCTCTTTTCTCCTCGGCCCTCGAGACGGCATGAAACTTTCTCTGGAAATAATGTTTGCTTTGCTTCGCGTGCAATCGCATTATGTAGAGTACATTTTCCGTTTTGAATGCAACTTGCTGCAAAGAGCAATACATCATTTCCCGTCGAATATGTGTCCGATTAGTTGGTTTAATCTACAGGAAGTGGGGAGTGATATGCCTGACATAAATTTATGACCTGCTTGGAGCCAAAGGAATAGTCAAGTCCCACCCATTTCACAGCAGACTTTCAAACTCTCCACTCCCGTACCTAAGGGTTGGAAAACTTTTGAGCGTCCACCATCAAATATAACACCAAATATTTGAGAATGAAAATAGTGCATTTTCTATTCCTGAAGCAAGTTTACAAGTCCAGAACATTCGTTTAATTGTGATAAAAATTACTAGCGCCTACCTCAAGAAAACTGACCTATTGTCAAAAGATTCAAGAAAAAAGTTTAACAATTTTAGTTACCTGACATTGCACGTTGATCGTCATCATCTCTGCAATCTTCCTGACAAAGTCCCTCATGCTCATCATCATCAACATCGTCAGGATAATCTTGTGAACTATGATGACTATTTGCCCCATCCGTATCAGCATCAACCATGTCAACAGTCGAGTCCGCGTCATCAATCAAAGACGATGATGAACTGGGACTGCACAAGGTTCTCAACTCGCTCCGTCTGCACTCTGTTACACTTCTCCCGTTGAATTTGAGCCCATCATCTCGACATTCACTCGCGTAATCATAGCTTTCATCGCCGATAATGCTACCGGTTGTGGGCTCATTATGAAGTGGAGATTCACAATAAAGATTAGCAATATTATTGTTATGGTTGTTGCTTCTCTGATTGCTGCTACTGCTTCCACCACCGCAGTCGTTACTGCTGCTGGTGCTACTGCTTAATATGCTTTCAATTGAAAACACAGACTTTTTCCCTTCCATTTTCTCTTCAACTTGACCACAGGTGCAACAAACAATGCAAAATCTAGCGGACGATTCGATGTCGAGAAGTAAATCGTTCCAATAAAATAATAGAAACGTAAAAGAAAAAGTCTCGAGGCCACTTATTTTCTCTAGTTGCCTCTAATTATCTACCGCTCACGACGCTTTTAACTTTTCACACCACAGTTAATTGTCAAGTGTGAGTTTTTCTTGGAGCAAACTTCCTATTCCACTTCACTCCAGTTATTTCAGAAACCAAATGACAAATGAAACTGTGACTTGTTCAGGAACCGAATCCTCAAAAAAAACATTTGGGCAAGGATGAGGAGGATCATCAGTGCAAGAAATTGTTCGTACAAAGAGATATCCCAAATAACGTGAAATGCATATATATATCTTTTCCTGAAAAAAAAAGTTTAATGTTATTATAAGAAAAATTTTAAACTTCTCTTTATGACATCTTTAAGGCAAACACCCTGAAGAAGTTATGCATCTAATGAGTACAAATACAGTGGTACATTTATTTTAAAATCCTTGTTAGACTTACACACATGTGTGGATGTAAACCGAATATGAAAGTGTTTAAGGAATGAACTGTCGTCTCTCCACTTACGACTTCATGCATCATTGATTAGGCTCTCGGTATAGGGGCACAAGCGTATCTTTTTCGGGAAGAAAGTACCAATATATATGAAACATTATGTGAAAGAGCGTATTGCATTGAATTTTCTGGTTCTTCTGCTCTGCCAACCCATTCTCTGCTCTTATTTACTCCTTCATGTAAAAAGTTGACTTGCCTAACTAACCATCATATCGTTTTCATTAACCAACGGGAAATGTACCAATATTAAAAGTCAGTGCTTGCTTGTTTTTCTGCATTTCCCAGTAAGTCTTTGCATTTTTGGCTCGTCTGGCATTTATTAACCGGCAATTTTCAATACAAAACAGTTTAAGATTCCATTTATAATCATTGCCAGCATTTTATATTTAGATATGCAAAGGAAAGGAAGAGTGTGAACTGAAGTGATGTGGGCATCATCTAAATCCACATCATCTACATACATATGCAACCATTTAAGCAAAGTGTGAGAGAAGAGGAGACATGAAATTTGTCACCGAGTTAATGAAGAGGAACGTCGAGAATAAATGATTGCGAAATGGGGAGATAATGAGTCGTCAGGCTCTGGTTTCACAGCCCGTTTAGAAGCAAATGCTTAAAATCCGAGCTGGTGACGATGATGACACTATGAAAAGGAAGAGACAAAACATGTGCCTATAACTTATACAAAACCAATATCATAAACATTATATATAGAATGGCCCTGTCTTGCGGTTAATATCGTACATTACACTAATCAGGAAAGATAACGTGCAACTTTCGGTGTTACATTTACTTGGAATATGTGTATCAACCGAATCTCAGCTTTCCTGGGTATTTCTATAAGATTTCATATATAAGGGTTGATGCAGTATATCCAACAAAGACAAAGCGTTTGGTTAGACAAAGAGAGAAATTCGAAGTTTATATTAGTGCGTCTCCCCTGGCAGAAGTAATAATGTGTCGGTAATTGGCTTTCTACTCAGATTACTCCTAATTGGCTCTTCATGAAAAATAAAAATACTCTTTCAAACTTTCCCTTCAGCCTCAACTCCTTCCTCTCATGCCCACATTGAACTTCATTGATACATTTTGAGTATGTGAAATACGAGGAGCTTGTTAAAAGTGTAAAGAGTAGTAATAATTTGAAAGTAAAGGATGACATTTTGTGTGCCCATCCATATTACAAAACAAAAAGAAATTTATATTGCTCATCAATGCAACACTGCCTACTTCTTCTCCCGTTATTCTTACCCAACAAATACACATTTTTACTGTCAAACGCAAACACTTTTAAAAGTTATAATGTAATAACAATTTATCCTTAAAGAAGGAGAAAATTAGTGGTAAAGTTTCGTTTAGAAGATAGCAAATTGACATATGAGGACCGAGACAGCACCAAAAAAAACGCTGACATCACACCACATCAGAATTTCCCTATTATTTTACATTTTGGTATGTTATTTCAGTCAGATTTTTGCTTTTTAAAATGTGTAGCGTGTACCTATCCATATTTCCACAAAAAAATAAGGAAGGCATATATTGGTTGCCTGTTGCGTATTTCATTTGCTAGCCACACTCTCTGAACGTTCATGATGATGGTACTCTTTAACTCTCACAATCTCCCATTGAGGAGAGTAGTAAGAAGTATATAGGAAATGGAATCGTGCTCCACATAAAAACACGCAGTCATATTATTACCATCGTCATGATATGCATAAAATACACATCTATCCACGTAATAATAGAGTCATACATTTTCTGTCTTGGCTTGACTGCTCTTATTCTTCTTCACTTGTCTACTTCTTCCTTCAGTAACTACTAATAATGATGATAGACGCAATCTTCTTCTTTTTCATCTTGTCCGGGTTCCCTTTTACCTTTGGTCCGGCGCCATGTACGTTGAAGATTTTTAAAATGCTGGGTTTAGTGCGGAGCGTCTTCTCTTACATCTGCGTGTAAGGTATGTCTCACAATAGAAAGATGGGTTTTCATTTTGGTATAATTCCCGTGTTTGGGGTCGTAGAGAATAGTGA
>JAQGAP010000117.1:0-66895 GCA_034697805.1 Orchesella bifasciata
TGCGTATAGCAGAATATGTATTTTGGCTTTCCCTACAGGTATGTGAGCAATTTTTGATTTATTTAGCTTATCCACTAGTTCTTCAATAAAAATCGTGAACAATTTTGGGCTCAAACTTTCTCCTTGTAATACAGATTTTTCAATCGGGAATTCTTCGCTTTTTCCGAAAGGGGTCTTTACAAAGGAGAAAATTTGCGAGTACATTTTAATTAGGAATCGTAAAAATTTTGAGCTCAGACCTATACTCATTAGCCTTTCCCACAGTTTGTTGTGAGGAATACTATCAAAGGCTTTCGATAAATCTACAAAGACTGCAAAGACTTGACGCTTTGTATTTGTTAGACTAGACTGTAATATAGCATTTAAAGTAAAAATATGTTGTTCACAGCCATATCCTTTTCTATATGCAGCTTGGTTCTCTGATAATATAGCGTTTTTTTCACACCATTCATTCAGCCTGTTTCCCATTAAGATTGTTATTAGTTTCAGACCTGTGTTTACGAGTGAAATTGGCCTGTAGTTAGACGGGGATTTCTTGTCTCCTTTTTTATAGATTGGTGACATGCTGATAGTTGACAACTCTTTGGTCATGTTTGAATGTCTGTACATATCATTAATGCTGTCTAGCAAAATGAGTCGGTGCTGACAATTCAGTGCTTTCCATAATTCATTAATTAATGCATCTGGCCCTGGGGCTTTTTTCTTAGCCAGAGATTTTATTGCCGAGTTAAGTTCTTTAAAGGAAAAGTCGCTATCTAGGTCTTTGTCATGTTTTTCGTAGTTATTGTATACTTCTATACCTTGCTTGACATTGCTTCGCTCTTGAAATAGATTACCATAATACTCTTTAAACCTTTTTGGTTTGCAATGCTCTGTCGAGTAAGCCTGCCTAGGTTTATATCTAAAGAGAGATAATGCTCTGTAGAATTGACTTGAGTTTTTAACCCTTGTGAGGTCTTCTTGTGCTTTATCAAAGAACGACGTTCGTTTTGCTTCTTTGAGTCTACCATATGAGTTCCTTTCTTCTATATATCTCAATCGCATTATTGGTTTTGTTGGAATTGGTGCTCTGCGATAAGATTTTAAATGTGAAAGAACAACCTTTTTACTATTTGAACACTCTTTGTCGAACCACTTAGGTCCTGTTACTTGCTTAAAGTTGTTGGTTTGACGATAGTTCATTAGGCCACATGATTTTGCGGCTCCCTGCATGTTATGAATGAATTCTTGAACGTGTATATCAGGTTCTGGGTGATAGGATAGTAAATTATTTAAATCCTCATTAAACGCATCTGCTTTTTTTTCGTCCCATATTGTGTGCCAAGCAAACTCTTTTTGTATGTTTTGTGTTTCTGATATTTTGGTTAATAACACAGGAAAGTGACAGGACTCGCATGAATCTAGTACTTGGAAATCAAATTCTTGGTGCACGGAGTCAGAAACTATACATAGATCTACCACACTGTTTCCATTTTTGTTACAGAATGTGTGCTCGCCTTGCATATCTGATACAGTGTACCCATTCATAATTTTCATATCCTCACCATTCAGAATGCTTATTAGCTTCTTGCCTCTTTGATTAATTATGATGTCTTTGGATTCCCTTTCTAGCCGGACGTCGTCGTTTAAGTCGTTTATGTTTAGTGATTGGTATCTTCCGACTCTAGCATTTAAGTCTCCAATGATAATTTTGTGAGAGTCTGCTTTGGTCTTGTGAAAAAAAGTCGAAATATCTATGTTTGATGAAGGAGATAAGTATGCGAATACAATATCTAGACTTGTCTCATTGTCGGATAGTTTAAGTTTTACATATTCCTTGTCTACTATAATTATTTTGACCTTGTGAAACCATTCATTGCTTATTGCTAATATATACCCACCCATATATCTTCCTCGGTCCGACGTTCGTTCGGCTTTGCAGTCCACAAGTTTGTATTTTGAAGTTAGAGATTCATTTTGGATGTCTGATGTATGCCAGGTCTCACAGAGAAAGATGAATGTTGGGCTTGGTTGTAGCAGATCTTGATAGAAAGTTTGCGTTTTGTTGAAAATGCCTTCGATGTTCCAGTGCAGGATATTGAATTTGTTGTTTTGTTTCGGTTGCAAGGGTTGGCCAGGTTCTCATGCTGGTAATTTCGGAGTTGATGGCCGGTGTGGTAACACAAAGATGTTCTTGGTTTCGATGTTGAAGCCATAATGTTTTATTGCTTTGTCAGTTTGCACAATGAGACGATTGCCTCGGATTTTGCAATTCGCTTGAGGTTGTGATTCTTTCAGCCGTTTCTTTTCTGCATTTAGGTTGGCTCGGATGGTTCTTTCTTCTGAACTTAAGTCGTCTGTGATATAGTATCTTTCAGTCTTGCATACTCGGGCTGCCTGGAGGAGTGCAATCTTATCACGAAAGCGTAAGAATTTCACTAGCAGTGGTCTATCACGTGTTCCAGTCTTTTTGCCAAGTCTGTATGCATCTGCATAGTCTATTGTAATATCGAGAGTTTCTGCAACTTTAGCTAACAGACCTTCTCTGTCTGAAGCAGTTTCATTAACAGTTTCAGGCAGGCTGTGAAACACCACATTACTTTTGCGGATTGTTTTTTCTAACTGAACAATAACTTTGTTTTTCTCCAGCAATTTGCTTTCTAGTTCTTTTTGTTTCACGTTCAACTTATCAATTTTACTTTGGAAAGAGTTTGACAGACTTTCCTCGAGCTTGCCTAGTTCAGATTTTAGAACTTTCTGGTATCTTTTTTCACTTTTTTTTAACATTCTGTCAAAAACCGCTTCCATGCAACTTGGATCTTCGTATGTCACAATCTCGGAATCACTGTCCTCGCCACTCATTATTACGGTGTCGTTTTTATTTCTTTTTGAGTCTAGCTCAGGAGAGCTGTTGGCACTGTTATCTTCAGTTTTTCTGGTTTCTCTATCTCGTTTTTTATTTATGAGATCAGCAGCGGACATTATGCATTGAAAGGTATGGGCTATTCACAGAGTTGTAAAAGATTTAAGTGTATCTTATGCATAGCAGAGAGCTTCGACTCAGGAGAACCTTCCTGCTCAGAAGCTAGACACATCTGCATGAAAATATTGAAACCATGATAATTCAAATTTGGACTTTTTGTCATCACTTCAAATCGAAAACTAAAGAATTTACAAGCAATTACACGGGATTGCTTCTAGGATTAAAAACACTTTCTCCGGGAACCAGCATGCTTTCTTTATCGTTATCCTTGAATAAATTCCATTGAGTGAGTTTGTCTTAATTTATAAGTTTGTTTAGGTTAGGTGAACTTAGTTTTGCAAATACATTTTCGCAAACCAAAATAAAAAGAGAAACAGTTGAATCTGAGCAGTTCAGAGTTGATTTCAATGATTAGACTATATATTTATCGCTAAGTAATAAAACTTAGACACAGAACGGTAATCACGCTAGAACGTATAAACCAAATACGACTTTGCGCCTTAAAGTCATTTTTGACTTCAAACTTAAAAACATGTAACGATACCTTGTTATCTACATCGCTTATAACTGCTTAACCTTTTAAAATACTGCAGTCTCCACTGTCTGATTGACCAACGGTCAAGCCATGCTATTCTGACAAAATTGGCATTTGGAAGTAAATAACATGAATTGAAATAGATGATGTCGCAATATTCAGATTCGGAATTCGGAGAATTGAATTACAACGTTGAAATACCATACGAACCATCCCATTCAATAAAAACCAGTCTGGCTATTTAAGATGACAGGAGTTTGCAGAACTTACTGTCAATATAATATTTTCAACAAGAATGTTACCTACGATTATTAACTGATAGCTTTATCCAATAACGCACTCTGTTTAGAGGCGATGCTGTAAGATATAATGACCAAGTCATTAAAATTCTCTTTTTAAATTTGTTTCCCAGCCAGTTAGCATAAATTTATATTAGTTTCTCTCAATCAACAATTCTTATTTTGACTTGAAATCTAAAATATAAATGCAAAACCACTATTGGTGTCATTTAATTTTCTAACTTATTAAATATACGGACACCAATCTAAACAACAGCCTGCTTTGAAACATCTCTGATTAACCAAACAATTAAACAATTCAATGAACTCTCCCCAGCTAGCTAAATATTGGTATTCCTGAGGCACGATTTTTGATGCAAAACAACCAACCGCCTACAATCAATGTGGATACCTTACAACAATGACACATTAGCTGTTGGTGACGCTTTCACATGCTCCTATTAAATGTCCCATTAAATTCTAATAACACTTGTTCCCAAAACCTAAGGCCGCCTGACTGATGGTAGTTCACAGGTTCCCACAATAAAAATTACAGTTGATAACAACAGTATGATCTTTATCAGTTCAATCTGAAAGTGAGGAAAATGGCAGGTAAACCCGTTTTGAAACATCATCAACAAATACCCACTAGTTATGTAAAGGAACTGTGTTGACGCCGGAGGAATGTGTTTCAAATATATCCCTAAAACTTATTTTGGATGTCTTTAATATACATTTATTCAATACTATGAAGCGCGACTACAGCTTTAACATTTTGAAGTTAACTAAACACAGCATGTCTCGATGCCACCCGTAACTTAAGTCAGGATTAAATTCTCCACCTAATTAAATTAAGCCTTAACAGTTTGTTTCAAATTCGTATTTGTGGATTGGAATTTGCATTAGTACTATACCAAAAACTAAGATGCAACTGGCGATACCAACATTCTTGCTTATGACAATTGGTTGTGACTGTATTAAAAAAATCCAATTATAGTATTTCTGGAAAATTCTACTTGTGTCGTGTTTTCAAACTCAGTTTTTAAGTATACTAATCTTCGAACTCGTAAATACATTTTCACAAACTCGATAATCCCACAATAAATGACACAATTGACAAAAATTACCGTCTACAAAGAGAGGATTAATCTATAGTGTTCGTTCACCTTTTAAAATTTCATAACTCATCAGTCGTCGGCACTTGAGCGCACTGTTGGATTTACTTCTTTGAATCCACTTATCTTTTAACCTTAAACGTAAAATACAAAACCTAATAATATTTTTGTCCAATTCAATATATTATAACCTACTAATGTATCAATGTCCATACCGTTGAACATATGTATTAGCTACATGAAATAAATTTTACATTTATTAACAGTAGTCGCACAGGTTTTAAGTAAAATTCGGAGTAATAAAAAAGGGTTCAAGGAAAACTGGCTTAAGTACCAGGTAGTACGAAGCCTAAGTGACATAAATTACGATAGCTTCATGTAACAGATCTTAGTTATTGGATGGCAAGCCTGCCCTATTGTAGGTATTTTGCATACCTGAAAATTCTGTTAATAATTGAAATTAGACTCAAGAGATCATAAAATTTGGATTTGTGAGTACATTTTCACATACCTCTGACACAAACGTAACGCGGGCTAGAAATAATGGCTTAGTAATAATGAACTTTCAGTTCTGTGACCATTCTATCGTGAACGAAAACCTGACAAAACCATTATTTCCTTCTGGCTGTGACAAATTCCCATATTGATTCCCACATTTATACTAGGTGACGGCTTTATACTCTTTCAAAAACCTATAGTGTGGATTCTACAATAAATTTTTGAAACGCGGTTAAAATTTGCACTAAACTTATATTAGGGCTGACAAATACATTTTCAAAAGACCATATACCTGGCAATGTTTGACAAAGTTGACCATTTAAAAATCGCGACTAACCATTGTCTTGTTTTTCAAAATTTTGAATGTTTGAAATCATGTATAGTTGACATTTGAATGTACTCGTGGCCTTTGAGCTTTCCATCTGTCTTATCATTTTATGCTTTATAGTAAATTTCAATTAAATTACCTACTTATCATTAAAAATAATAAAATGCTATGTAGATCCTTATTAAATATTCAACTCAATATGGAAAGTCTTGGACATTTTGTACGTTAAACCCCCAACAAGTACCTACTGCCAATGTGCTCTTTTGCACTTTTAGCTACCGGGAATTGCCTTTAAACTTAATTATAAATGATTGGCTAGGCTTTATCTACATACTACGGAATTAACAGATATGGCATTTACATTTATGCAATCACCTAAAAAACTTTTGGATTTTATAAAGCCTGGAATGTGATAAACATGTGTGGTTAACTAAAAACATTACTCTAATTTACAATTCCGTATCTCAAACTAGTGCCTTAATTCTTCTTTGAGCTTTCAATCTCTTTTATAATCTTCGAAGCAGTTGGTTTTACTCATCCCAATCTACTTTATCTTTCAATCTTTAGTGTAAAATTCATAATTTAATAATCTTTTTGTTTAATTCAATATAATATAACCTACTAATGTATCAATGTCCATACCCTTGAACATTTTTAGCTACTTGGAATAAATTTTTCATTTAATTAACAGCAGTTGCTCAGGTTTTAAGTTAGATTCGGAGCAATACAAAATTCATTTAAAGAGGACTGGTTTAAATACAAGATCGTACGAAACCTGTCTTTACCTTAATTGTTTTGCAACACTCACGTGCAATGATATTCCGTTTAGGGGCTTTACTAAACTTAAATATTCAACTAATAATTAGATTCAAGAGTTAACTAAATTTGGATTTGAGAATACATTTTCACAGACCTTTTACACAAACGTAACGCAGCGTAGAAATAATGGCTAAGTATTAATGACCTTTCATTACTATGCCCACTCTGTCGTGGATAAAAACTTGTGTGAAAAGACTCATTTTTTCTAACTGTGACAGCTATTGATACTGACGATCATTACAAAATTGCATGCATTTTATACCAGGTGTTATGCTGTAAGCTATCTACCAATCCTACATGTTTGTTTTTTTTTGAAACGTGGTTAAATTCTGAATTCTGATATTAAGGCTTCCAAATACATTTTTATTACCCCATATACCTGTCAATGTTTGACAAAGCTGACCATTTAAAAATCTCGATTAAATCATTGCGTGCATTTTCAAAATTTTGAATGTTTGAAATCATACATGGTTGACATTTGAATGTACTCGTTAACTTTTAGCTCTCCATCTGTCTTATCGTTTTGCGATTTATAGCGAAGTTCAATTAAATTACCTATTTATCATTTAAAATAACAAAATGCTATGAAGTATTTAGATTCCTACTACATACTCAACTCAGTATGGAAAGTCTTACACATTTTATACGTTTAAATCTCAACAAGTACCTACTGCCAATGGGCTTTTTACACCTTTTAATTACAAGAAATTGCCTTTAAACTTAATCATTTATGATTGGCTAGGCTTTACCACATACTATGGAATTAAGAAACATTGCATATACATTTATGCAATCACCTAAAAAACTTTTGGATTTTGTAAAGCCTGAATTGTGATTTAGTTGACTTCAGTACATTACTGTAATTTGCAATTCCGTAGCTCAAACCAGTGCCTTAATTCTGTTTTGGCTATCAATGTGATTTATGATCTTTAAATAACGTTTAAAAATAACATAAACACGGTTTACTGCAGTGATTGAGATTTGACTCAAGTGAAAATTAAATTAGGATATGTGAATACATTTTCACAGATCTCCAACATAAACCTAACGCATACTACGTTCATTTACTAACCAACAGAGTATATGAACCTCGTGGATAAAATTTTGTGAGACATTTTTTCCATTCTAATTAATTTCTATTCTAAACCCATGGTTTCTAAACATTAAATATAAATGATTTCTGAATTCATTATTAGCAAGGCTGACTTCCCTTCTAGAATCCTAAAATATCAACAACTACTTATCTAAAATATATTCACTCCAGTAATAAAAAATATTTCAATACGCTCGGTTTAAGGATACACTCCTCAGCTCAGATCCATAAGGTGCTTGGAAAATATCTTCCAGTTTGGGGACATTTTGAAAAGTGCAGCTGGTGCTACTGTTGATGTTGCAAAATACAGTTGGAGGAAAATAGGCCCATCGTTTTTGTATTAGGTAGTGGCTTATTTTTCAAAACCAAATGAACCTAAAAAACGCAAGAAGATTTGCTTAGCATATGGCTGTCCAAAGACATTTTTATGTTCAAAATAAAAATTATGAATTTAAAATAGCTTCCTTTCATACCTCAACTTTCTTCTTCACCCATGTCGAGGATGTTCCATACCCAACGGAAGATTAGTATGGCGTGAAGTAGTCACTGAAAAATAAACAATATTATCATATTAGTATTTCTATTACTTTGAAATACCTATGCTTTCTCAAATTTAAAATCAAATGCGTCTACACTCACCCAAATGAGCTGCACCATGACGTGTAGAATAGTTTCAGCTGCCTGTCTTGGATTTAATAGATATTAATAGATAAGCAAGCAAACCTGTTAAATGAAAATACCATGGTTATAATATGTTTATGGTAAAATGTTCAAAAACTTGACTCCTACTCAATTTAGTTGCTAAAAATAGAAATACTGTAAAATAATACAGTAAAATTATTATTGATATGGGTGTTACATACTTATTCACTCGGCTCAGCTTCAGCGTTCAGAATCATCCTTTCGCAACCAGATGGACGTTGTAATGAATTTGGAAACACATTGTCACCGTGTTTCTTCAGACATCTGAAAAGAAATAAAAATGAATATAATAACTCACGGGGTTCAGGGCTTTACTGATTAACATTAGTAATGTAACTATAATAGGGAATTTTAAAGAAAAGTTAAAAAGTCCAACTCAAATTCTTTTCTCACTTTTGTTCAGCAGGCAAGAATGCTTCCGAAGGTGATGGCTGTAAGATCTTTACTGAAGTAGTCAAATACCCAGTGAGAGGCGTGATGAGGTTTACAATTAGGTGACGTGGCGTTGTCTGCTTGCCACGTAGTTCAACGTTGGGTTGATGGCAAAAACACGCCAATGTTGAAACACAGAACTATACTATAACATGTTTAACAGTATATCTAAATTACTCCTCTAAAACAACAGATGTACAGAGAGTATTCTATAATCCACATAATATGTAGAAGTGGAATCCAAATATAGAGTGGTATTGTCATCATTGTAATTGCAGTTAATGTTTAGAGTTGAGTACAGTATCACAGCAAAAAAATACACAATATAGATAGAGGAGATATTAGATTTGGATAGTAAACCTGTGTAACACAATGGGGCTTGGGTGGTAACATGGCAGTGTGCCAAGTATACAAATATTGCATTGTTATGTTACAAGAAGAGGCTTCTCTCTTATATGTAGGTCACACACCATCATGATGTTGCTTATAGACAATAACGTTTAACCGTGTTAACTTGAACTACATAATCTTCTATTACTCATTATAGGTATGTAAAATTTATGATATATTTGCTATCGTGAACATGTCCACGTGATCTGCATTATTTTCTCCAACTTTAAAGCAGGCATGTGAGCTGATGCTTATTTAGAATCATGTGTACTTTATTGGCTCACACTTTTGACTACGGTGATAAAATGCTCTGGAAAATTGTACTATAAATACGTATAAATTCAAACTAACTAATCGTGAGAATTAAAATTTTGTAAATACTCATCCTCCCCCTTGGATTTTCATACTATGAAAATTAAGCTTGAGTTACAGGTCATTATTACATTTTTGCTAGCTATTGGTACAGAATAATACCCTTTCAGTTCCAATGCAGACAAGGGAGACTTTCCCAAACATTTGGCTAAATGTCGTTAAGCCTGTGGTTGCTTTCTCCGGTCATTGTTGAGTGTGTATTGGCTGGACAAACTTTGGAAGCAAGGGATCAGTTTTAGCGCAAATTACTGGGAGTATACTTGGAGTTAATTGTGGGTTTAATGGGATCGGGCAGGTGGCTCCGTTGACAATTCAAACACGATGCCAAGTAGAAGCTCACAACTTCAGCCAAAAATAACTTGCTATCACCATTTTCATGCATGTGTATGAAATTGTGTGTGTGTAAAAATCAGTAAATTTATGCTCATTAACTCATTAATAGAAGGAAGGAATTAAACTAAAATATTAATACCTAAATTTGAAGTTGAATTCACTGACATTAACCGTTTTTTGTATGTTGCATAGTTGAGATGGCACCAAAATACAGTTTGGGGCTGAATGTACCCACGGGTTTAAGTCAATGTGATGGTGTAATAGGAATTTAAACGCTCCAGCTTGAAACAATATATTAAATGTGAAAATCATAACTCGGTTGGTGTCTAGGTGAATGACAAAGGGCAACCCTTTACTTCATTCTTTTTCGGGTCACCATATATTTGGAATCGAGTTGATGAAAGATAAAAGTTTCCTTCAAAATTCAAGATTGTAGGAAAATCAGCGGAAGTGGTGCGCCTGTAAACACAAATTATAATAGTATATGAAAATATGTGTACTAAATATTTTGAAGGGAGAATATTAAACTCATATACGTCACCAGTTTCCACATGCAATTTCAAATTCAATTCAAATGGCAGATCTTACAACTTATTCTGGTTTTCCTCCGTTATCAAGCTATACCTCCCGTTAAACGAGACACAAGAATTTATTTTATTCCCCACCAATAAAGATTTATTAAAACCCAGAGAGTCTTCACTTTTAGTAACTCTCAGATTTCACATTATGACTTCACGAAAATTGATCATAGGAAATTATAAAAATATGTTCTCTTCATGTTTTAACAGAACGTGGTTTTCTAACTTTCTATTTACTAATTAAAGTTAAGATATTGTAGCGGGGACGGATAAAAAACAGTGCTATTTGTTGTTCTTCTGTAAAAAAAAGTAAAGCAGTTGCTGATCGCGCTCACTATGCAATAAACTTTTGTGTTATGTACGGGGCATGCTGAACAGATAGAGAAATCTTTGTTGATTATTATAGCTTTTTGTACAAAACTGCGTTAGACCAGGATGATGATGATAAAAATGTATGCTGAATATTTGTACTTGCATGCAGTTTAAGCAATAACAGAAATCAGAATTATCTACCATTAGTTCATTTGTAATTAAACTAAGATGCCCATTATTATTGCAGAATAATGCATGCTATCAAAAAAGGATGAAAGATGAAGAAATTATTCACAAACTTCATACCCAAAAACAAGGCAAGGTTTCTCCCTTTTACGATCTTTTAAAAATTCCTACATCTCCAATTGTTTAGAACTGCAAGTGTCTACATCCCTATGCGAGACTGAATACGCTGCAAAAAATCAGAAAACTGGGTTGAAGAAAATGCATACTATTTCACATATTGTTGTTTTTTTATGTAAAAATTGATACAATGAATGGCATCGCAAATAATCCTTAGTCAGAAGTTGAACAAATTCACATAGTATTGTTTTCTCAATAATATTCGCCAGGAAAAATGCACATAATATTCATACACATTATTTATTTCAGCCCACTTGGGAGTCCTCGACAATGACACTGAAACACTTTAGAATGTGCAAAAAACGTAACTAAAAAAGCAGAAATTAATTGACAACATTTAGTTTAAAAATTCGAAGACACAGACTAAACGAATGGTGTATCGTAAATTAATTAAAAATATTAAAAATGTAATTTTATAACCGGGTGCTTAACTAAACTCCATAATGTCATAGTTTTTAAACATTAAATGTACTAACATTAGAATTTTCATGATTATTTGTCAAAAAAACTCGACGTACTATCTTAATAAGCAATACGTTGGTTAAATGAATTATGTAATCATGGTGTATGCAAATCAATTTAAACATATTTAAAATGTAAAGTGGTAGCAGAATGCATAACAGAAATATATATTACCATCATTTTTTGTTTTTAACCGGCATATCCGGTTTAACCAGTCGACCAACCGCGACCATTATTTCCATAAAAGTAGAAGTTGAGGTAAATTATAATCAATAAAACCTGGGAAAATATTCCGAATCCCGACATCAGTTTCAGTAGCTTTATGTTCTCCTCGTTTTCAGTGTTTATCGAGCGACATCCCTGTGAAACAAGATATTAATTGTATTATCTCCAACTAAAATGCATTTTCCTGCAAAAAATTGTCAGTTCGTGAACTTACAAATGGATAAATAAAGTTTTCGACAAACATCCAGTCGTTCATTTTTTCCTTTGTTATTGCTCCTGTACAGTTTTCAACACCGTTATACTCTCCAATGCAGCATGATTCGGGTATGAACCCAATTTCAGGTGCCTGACTTGCAGACGCCCAATCACTGTAACCGTAGACTCCACAACACTTCGCCTAAAACGAAATTTATGTGAGTTGAAAAGAATAAAATATAATATTTTGATGCGTCTGTAGGTAAGGTTTTATTAAAAGTTATTTACGTTCGTTTGCAAGTTATCCCAGAATTGCACATGAAAGTTCTCAGATGTGGCCCCATCATGGTAGTACTCGCCCATTGAAGTTGTCATTGTGTTTCTGGGCATCTGACCCTCTGAATCACCTGTGATTAGCAATAATGCCAGTGCCGCAATTTGAATCACCAATGTACACCCATATAGAACAAAATACTGAAACGAATTACAAAAAACCAATTTATAATGGATTCAAACTAGTGAATTTGTTAACACATTTGTTCAGTTTTGTGACAAATAAGGTTTCCTTTTTTCTTTGTTTTGTTGAACTTACCAAACTCCAGAGTTTTTCCAAACCGTTTGTTGAACGTTCTAAACGGAAGAAGTACCAAGGATTTTCCAGGACGACCACAATCATGAGAAGGAATGACAACAGAATTAGGAGAAATCCAACAACGATGAAAAGTGTTGGAGGAATGATGTAATTTCCAATGTCTTGTCCTTGCTCCTCAAGAACTTTTCCAAAGTACGAGTTGACGTCATTTGTAATGCTGAAGCCACACAATACCATACAGACGCCTAGGAAAGCCTAAATGTCAATTGAATCAGAACATTTTATTAATATGTGTTGCTAATAAATACTTTTAAAATATTATGATATACACCTTACACAGATTAAAACGGTATTAACAACACTTACCGGAGTTACAACAATGAACGTGAGCCACCCCATGATTTCACTGTGTAGTGCTTTCCTTAAATTTGCTGTGTTAATACACCCGATTGTGGCGTTTTTTGAAACCACTTATTAACAACAGAAAGGTAAATTCTTCAACACAATAAGACCTCGGGGCTTGTTTGAGCAAGAAAATCGTGCAGGTCTGAAGTGAAATGAAACGTGACTTACTAAAAACGTAATAAATACACCCCGGTTCAGTATTCAAGCTGATAACCACAGCGTTGATCTGTCTTATCTCACTGATGACTGGTGCAATTTAAATATTCACAAATTTCACTCACAAGCGGTTTCGATTTCGGTTAAAAATAATTAACGTAAGGATTTATTCGGTTAATAACCCCCAATTCAATTAAACAACCTCAAATTAATTTAAGAACTTAATGATCTCTACAATTAATTTTTGTACCACTCTTGATCTGACGTTCTACGACAAACGCAAAGTTTCCCCTATCAAGCCCGAACACGACTCAATGATGGACTTTTTCTCTTGTGTTCTCTATCTATCACACCATGCACAAAAAATACGACAAAAGTACAAAGGAATACGTATTTCATGACTTAAGGACTCTATGCATAGATATAACACCCCCAGTCACAAGAATCTTGTGGATATTCTCTTCTGCAAAAGAAGCATATTTTTAAGATACGAATCTCAATGTAACAGATATAGCACGGAGCTGCAAAAGGTGATGCTCAAGCTTTCATACTTCCATACTTCCATACTTGATATGAAAAGCAAGCCAAGCACAAAATATTTGGAACGGGCAGCTGCGCATATGTTCCACTTTGGATCTTTAGTTTTATGTTCAGACTACTTTCCAGAAATTAGGTTTGTTAGTTCATTTCGTTTCACGATTTACACTTGTGACGATTATGTGCGTAAATGCAACGTATCTTACAAGGGTCATTTCGTTCCTAGTTACATCTATACGACTATATATACGAGACACAAAAATCAGCGTAAGTGTTAAGTAAAGTATGCATATAAATTATTTTTATAGAGTAATGTTGCATCGGAGTGTATGTTGAAGAAGATTTACGTGTCTTAACAGATTATTGTTGCATAGCGTATATATAATGTATGGAAAGTTTATATGGTCAATATGAAGAACGAAGTAGACGAGAGCAACTTTCAGAGCTTACTTAACATTTACGTTTATTCGACGCATCGTGTCCTACACCAAGCAAACTCTGGAAATGCTGGCATTTATGCTTCACAAATTCCAAATGCTTCATAGTTGAAATGAATTTACTTATTTACGTGTGTAACTTTCAGTAAGGCACATTTCAAGCGCGTGATCAACTCAAAACGTTTAATGCAACTTGTTTAGTAGCTAAAAACGTTTCATAGTCATTTAGCATGCATTTGCAAGTTTGTGGTTCGTCACTAAATTTCTACTTATCCCTTTCACAATTCAGTGAACGATATTTTATGTAAAGCGATAGCAGAATGCTTTACGGTACTCTATATCATCCTAGTTTTATGACAAATTTCATGCAACACATATCCTCTTTAAAGTACAACCAATCCTTGTCTCTTTTCAACAAGTTTTTGAATGCTGCATAAGCAAGTTGACTGTTTCAAATAAATAGGCGTCCAACAATTCCCGATTTGTCGCACACGCATAAAATTCATATGTTTGTTTAATAATTGTGCGCATCGTACAAAGGAAAGTAGTACAGGGAATAACAATTATATCCATGTGACTAATTAAATATCTCCTCAAGAACAACCTCATTTCATGCATACTTCACTTATTTGTGCCATTCTGTGCTTATTTTTCAAATGCATGCGAAGGTTCTTTTTCAACGGAATTATTTTTCCGCAGCCCGATTGCTCACAACTAAAGCTTCGCATCAACTTACTCTCCTTTTAGAAACGAATGTCAACACTGAATTTCAGCGTGAAGCTAACTGCACAAAAGGTACATTGGAATAGTTATTCTGTGTAATTGATCACCTTGTATCTTTTACAGGTCAAACATTAGCATAGAATCATGCTCCGCTGAAACGTGTTGGTAAAGAGTAGCTTCATCCCTAAATATCTTTGAAACTTTTATTTCTTCCGTTTTGCGAATGGTGCCTGATATACAACGTCGTAGGTATAAGAAAGTCCTTCGAAATTTTTGCAGAAAAGTTACATTTAGTAAGCATTCCTTTTTTAAATTAACAGTTTCAAAAGTTAAGGTTTGTATTTAAAACATATAATTTAAATTACACATTTAAATCAACTTCACGATCGTGTGAATGTACTTAGAGCACAAAAAGCCATACTATACCATTTATACATATACCAAAATCATTGCCAAAGTGAAACGGGATTTTACAGATAATGGGGAGGTTTGTCGTAATGAAAATGATACTAAATTACCTACACAAAAGCGAAAATGACAATAAGCTGGGACATTTAATTGTAAAAATGTAATACAAATTGAAAAGTAAGAATGTTAGATTTTCATCCGTAGTCACCTACCTAACGCTATTAACCTATCAACATATCAACGCTAGATTCAATTAAAATGAAAGTGCTCCCTTTGTATTCTTGTAACTCTCCGTAGTTGGTCCGTTATCCACCATTATTAACTACGGCTATTCAACCTCCGACTATATGAGAATCAGGATTGAATAAATTTGTCACTAATAAAAATGGATCAGTAACACAGAGAACCCCAACCTCCAGTTTATTTCAGATTTCACATTCGAACCCCACTAAAATTGAACTTTATATTAATTAGATATTCCAATTTCACAGACTTTGGTCGTCTGCTGTACTATTTTACTAATTAAAGTTGAGAGTTAGTTGTAGCAGAGACATTGTACAAGTTTTGCTTGTTTTTTTAACTTCTAAAAACCACGATAACTTTGTTTAAAATTGTACGTCCCTTCATCCCAATGTGGAAGTACAGGTGTCCCATAGAATCAAAAGCCCGTAACCCGTAAAAATGTAAAAATGACAGCAAAAATGCTTACCACTATTTATCAATTGTTGCTTTTTTTCGAAACAAATATACAAAGAACTCCTGCGAGAAATTCTCGAAAATGGGAAAACTTACTGCCAGTAATTTTTCCATGATAATTTGCAATCAAAATTGCTCTACTATTGCCTGCTAATTATAATAGTTGGGTAAATAAATCATAATCACATTTATTATAAAGTAAATATTTTTGTACTTGGGAGTCCCTGACACTTCCATACGGAGGTGCCGAATCTTTCTCAAGTTAAAATTCTTCCTGCAGCTCCATCACACTATTCAAATGGCATAAGACCCAGATCTTCCCAATTTACTTGTACAAGTCGCGAATTTCTTCCTGCAGTATTGCTACAGAGTTACAGAAGATTCTACCCCCCATTTAGACATAGGCAAACAATTTCGGACCAACAAAAATACATATGACTAAAACACTCAGAATTCCGTCAACAGTTCAACTGAGGACGTTTTTTTCACAAATACAATGACACAGATTGAACAACATGCGTCTCTTAGTCAATTAAAAAATTAAAAAATGTTAGTGATCACAGGATGCTTAACAGACTCTTTATCACCATAATGTAGAATGAGACACCGTGATATTTTCATACTCATCGCGATGAGTCCGTCCATAATAACTGTAATAAACCCCAATTATCATCAAAAATACCTGGAAGAATATACCAAATCCTGAGCTGATTTTCAGTAGCAATATGTAACTGTATTCAGTATTTTTAGCGAGACATCCCTGCAAAACAAAATATTCTTTGTATTATCTCCAGGGGACGAATGTTCAATATTAAAAAGTTATGCTTCATGGCAGGGGCTTACTTCCGTAAAAATGAGTTTTTTAACAAATGTCAAACTGTTCATATTATCCTTTGTGATAGCTTCAGTGCAGTTCTCAACACCCTTATTCTCTTCAGTGCAGCACGATGTGGGTATAAACCCAACTTCAGGAGCCTGGCTTGCCAAAATCCAATCTGCGTAACCGTGTACACCACAACACTTTTCCTAAAACAAAATTATAAGACCTCTTCGAATATATTACAACTACTTGAATGAACTCAAAAATACGACTTGATTAATAATTACTTACGTTCGTTTGCAAGTAATCACAAAATTGCCGGTATACGTTTTCAGCTGCGGAACTCGCATTGTAGTACTTGGACATTGAATTTACCATTGTATTTCTGGGCATTTGACCCCAAAAATCTCCTTTGATTAGCAATAATGCCAGTGCCGAAATTTGAATCACTAATATACATCCATTTAGAACGCAGTACTAAAAATAATAGAATGATTTAAAAAAAATTATAATGGATAGGAACCAGTGAACTAGTCAGCACGCTTATGTAGGATTTAAGTCCGTGTTAAGTTCCCTGTCGTCAAACATAAATTCTGCCCTATTGCAATAAATCAACCACCCATATTTCCCCAGTTATCTCAGTTACACTGACGACCGACGCAACACTCGCACATACAAGGTATATTTATGAATTGATGATGAAGTTAAACAACAGTAAACCTAAATAGGTTTTAAACGGCAAAGGAAAATTTTGTACAGGTAGGATTCTTTAGATTGTTTTTATAATGGAGACATTTGCCTAATCTGTAACAAACATATTTTCCGTTTTATCAGTGTTTTTGTGAACTTACCAAATTATACAAGATGCGATTATTCCAAACGATCACAACGATGAAAAAGAAGGACAACAGAAGGAGGAAAAATCCAACAGCGATGAAAAGTGTTGGAGGAGTGATGTAGTTTCCAACATCTTGTCCCTGCTCCTCAAGAACTCTTCCAAAGTACCAGTTGACGTCATTTTTAATGCTGAAGCCACACGCTACCATGAACGCTCCAAGAAAAACCTAAAACTCAATTGAATCAGGATATTTGATTAATATTTGTTGGTAATAAATACCTATGAACATTTTGATAAACAATTTCCACAGAATGAAAAGGTTCTAAAACCACCTACCGGAATTATAAAAATGCTCGCAATCCAGCAGCCTAGCACAGCCTAAAATTCAATAATATCAATTTTATGGATGTACATTAGTGATTAATATAAATATTACGTTACAGTTCAAAAAGTAACTAAAACTACCTACCCCAACCACAAAACTATACACAATCCATCCCATGATTATTTTACCTCAGTTGTGTTATATTTGAAAACTACTGATTAATAACAGAAAGTGAAATCCCTGAACACAATTAGATCTAGAGGTCTTTTTTGAGCAAGGAAAGACTTGCATTTCTGAAGTGAAATGAAGTGTGACTCACTAAGCATTTGAGGAATACACACCAGTCACAAAAATCTTGTGGGCGTTCTCTCATACAAAAGAAGCATAGTTTTTACACATACCAACCTCAATGTAAAAGATATAGCATGGAGCTGTAAATACCTAAAATGATGCTCAAGCTTTCTTTAGTTCTATCCATGCATGATATGAAAAGCAAGCATCGCACAAAATATGAAGAACTGTCATCTGGGCATAAATTCTTTCAGTTACACTTTGAAGGTTAACTTTTATATACATAATTCTTTCAAGCAATTTATGTTCGTGAGTATATATAGGTTCACGTCTCTAGAAAAGTTATATGAATAAACGAATATTACGTAATATATGAGTATAAATTAAATTTATGGAACAAGTTACAGTGGAGTGCAGGATGCAAAAGCACGTATACACGTTTTTACAGATTGTTTTTGCAAAGTATACATAATGCAGAAAGTAAAAACCATGGCCATTCTGAAGAATGGAGTTTTACGACTGCGACTGTTAGAACTTGCACAACATTTACTTTTTATGACCCATCATGACCTACAAAATCACACCAACCAAACCCTAGAATAGGCAGACCTTCACATTTGAAGTTCTGTAGTGAAGTGTGAAGTGAATGTACATTTGGTAAGGCAAACTTTGAACGCGTGATTAGCTAAAAATGTTTATTTCAAGTTCCCAAGAAGCTAAAAACGTTTAATAATAAAACAATTCCAGGATGCTTAATTAGCAAGTTTACACATTCTTGTATTCATGCGTCAAGAACGTCATGTGTTATATAGGTATAAACCACGCTCATTACCTCTTTCCACTTTGTTTAATTTTTCTAGTAATTTGACGGCTACTTCCGTTACGTTTTTACATCCATGCGACTAGATATCAACTTCCAAGAATTCCCTTTAATACAGAAACACTAAAATCCAATCAAGTTAAATGAGTTTGAGCTAAGATATAAAAGGTTACTGGTTAAATCTCTTTTCTCGAGCAAAAATTCATATAGGTAAACCGAGAATGAAACATAATGCGTAATTACTTGCACGTTTTTTTACTTGCACAAGGAAAAACTTTGTAAAACGATATAAAACAGGTATGTTACGATGAAATTTAATATTTTGGCCATAAAGCTCTTAATTGGGTTGAGACCAAATCATTAAAAAATTTTTATTAATATAATTTGTGTGAATGTAAATATGTTTACGTTTTTTACTTATTTTACTACATATATTTTATATATTGATTTTTGAAGCATCACTGACAGCATAGTCATGCCGTCGTTTAATTTTTCACATGAAAAAAGCTTCTGGATCGTAAGTAGACAATGGCAGCTCATACAATTTTATAAAGCAATATAATCATCAACATAAAATTGTGATATTATTTTAATGTAAGATAAAGTCGTTAAATTGAACTAGTGAAAAGGAGAAATATACAATTATTTATAAAACATTTTATATTAAATTGTAAACTATTAACTATTCATTTAAGTTTACCATCTTGGCGTCCTAATTAAAATTAAATTCGAATCAGCTTTCCCATATTCTAATTGTAGATGTAACTGCGTATTTGTTAATATGTGATATTAAGAAATATAAGAAATGTAATACATTAATACATTTCTGCACACAAATATATGTACTCAAATACCATTTCTAGTAACTTTAATGAATCAAATTAATCGAAATCGGAGCTTCAAGACTCAGAAACAGAGCTGCAAGGAGAGATTGGCTTGTTCTCCAAGGATTCGAATTCCATGAGCACTTCACTCTGAAATCGTTTGAAAAGCAACTGAATTTTAATGTAATCTTCCTGGCTTTCCCCATCAACTGTCTTTTCCAAATCCGTACACAGTCCCTTCAGAAGCTCGCATTTACAAGGTCCACATTCAGCAAATAACTTCAAATTCAAGAAGTATCTCGGGTCATCAAAGCTCACAAATTTAATCATGGAGGATTTCTTTCCTAGTATGCACCTGTAGATTTAAAACCATTATATTAAACTTATTCAGTAAATAGAAGTCATTGAACTTTTTAATTCTGAATTTACCTTCGTATTTTAAACAGCAGTGTTTCCCATAATTTTGAAACTATCTGAATTTTATGTTTAAGTGGATGAAGTTTCGCACACAAATGCCAGAGGCACTTCAAATCCATTATGTCAGTTTTCGCAAAGATCCTATTCGATGTTGACGCAATTAACTCATAAAGTTGAAATTGAACAGCCAATCTTAAGACTCCACACAACTCCCTTAAGGGCAGATTAGGAGGAAGTTGTTTTAAGGGGTTGTAAATGTGTTCAAGAAGGAGATTCGTTGCGTGCGAACTCTCTGAAAGCGCCATTGTAGATTCGGTAGTCTTCTTCATTATCTCATTTGCAAAGTAAGGGCTTCGATCTGCCAAAAAGTGGGAAATGATTAATTTTAGTTTTCTTTCTCTCTTGTTTTCAATTTTCTTTCTGGAAGTATTGTGGCTTACCGCATAAAACGTCTTTATGACAAGCAATTGTAACCCCATCGTTAGATAATAATGTAAACGGTTTTTGCAATTTATGGTAATCAACCTCATATCCTTTAGAACAAATTGTGAATGCCTTCACACCTACTATTCGCAAGGAAGGAGATTTAAGCTTCCATATCAATATCTTGCCCCATTCCTGTGACCAATTTGAATCCGAGTTCTTCAACAAAGCGTGGTAGACAATGTGTCTTTCAATCTTAGAATGGTCCATTTCCGGAGCAAAACATTGAACCCCTGGGTAAACTAGAACACAATACATTAAAAATTATCATGTTTTAATAAAAAATTACCAAGTGTAGCTAAATTCCCAACTTACAATCTAAATCGATTCTGCGTCCAGAATCTTCCAAGGTGATGGTAACTGGATGAAGCCTCATCATGTCGATGTTTAGCTTAGCTTGTTGCTCTCCAGGAGCAATGGTGTCCTCATTTACATTCAGAACAAAACGTAGCCAATCTGGACGAGTTTTTTGACCAAAAACCCTAAGTCTAGACCTGGTGGTATACGAAAATGTAAAAATACAGTCTTCAAAGGTGATTCTGTTATTAAAAATTGTTTTTTTGACATCTTAAACTAAATTAAACTAAATTCGTACCCAGGAAAATAGAGTTGATCACGCTTACAACATTCCATTAAAATGCTCGATTCCCTCTCGGGGAGGGAAAATATCTCTGCAGTTTCCTTGATTTTATCGTATTGGTAGGCTTTCTCCATAAAATTTACCCCACAGTTAGGAATAATAGGGTTGATCCAAAACAAAGCATCTTTACAAGAACTAGCAATATATGTATACAGCCAAGCAATTTCAATTGATGCTTTCGTTTTTAAACTGAACCAGGAAGGCAAATGAGATGGAGAAGGATCGATTTTAAACTCTCTCCCATCACCCATTTTGTTGTTTGAGATTTCTAACTCTAGATAGTTTTATGAACCGAATGAACACCAGAATATAATAAATTTGGTCTCGAAATGGAAACAACGAAAATATGACACGGTAATTTAAATATCAGCCATTAAAAATTTGAGAATGGAAATAATTGAATGAGTGAATGCAAGAGGATGCTGGAAGTCTTGTTGCTTCTCATCTGATCCGTTGCATTCTGTAGCTGGGCTGGGCTGGAGTAAAGGCAAGATGTTGGTTTATATTTTAGCAGCCTTTCAAACCCAACTGGATAGAATCGTCACCCCTTCATAAAGATGTCGTGACGTGGCAGTAGAACAAAGAAAGCGTAATATGTTATATAAAGCACAAGCGCATGAGTTCAGGTAAGACGTAAGAACCAAATGAAATTATTCAGTTTTGTGTTATCTATTTGTCATTTAAAATTCCTTTGTATCTTTTGAAATTGAATTATAATTAACGAGTTATTTTATCATGCGACGAGATGAAAATATCTTTCAAGTTTGAAAGAAGGGACGCTCAACCTTTTCTTCTTGTTCAATGTTTCTTTGCATTAAAATGGTGATGAAATGAGGAAAATCTAAATTTTTAGTACGAAACACATCTTGGAATAGGAATGGACTTAACTATTAATAAAAGTTTTCAAGCTCTCATTTATTTGATAGCTAGCATTAAAAAGCTGCATAATCATAGAAGTACATTTACATAAATAGCAGAACTTCATAATATTTGTCTGTTGCAGGCCAGTTTTTGGTACTAACGTACATTCAATAAAATACAAGCCGGCGAAAAGTAAACAATAACTAGTATTACGTTGGGTTGCCAATTATGGTTTGCCCACTTCTAAATCAGTAACTTATTTTCTTTCCAATTTACTAATCTTTGGTATGTAGGTAGAACAATTAATGTTAAAAGGGAAAAAGACAAGAACTCGGACCATTAAACAGAGGAAACAATCTGAATATGAACTTTCAGAATATTGAATTTATGATGTAAAGTTCTATATCAAAACTAAATTTCTCAGAATATACTCATTAAACAAAGGCGATCATATTAACTCAAATTTGAAAATCCTTTGTTTAAATTTGTCTGCAAAATTAATTTATGTGCAAAAATTAATTCCCATCTTTCAACATATATAAAAAACTGGTATGGCAAATGGCAAGTGAAAACGAGGTAGTGGGTAAATAATTTGAGTTACCTATGAAGTTGAATAATAAACAAAACTAATCCCACATATCCCTTATGCACTACATTTCATATTGTACTACTAAAATAAAATAATATAACCAATATCGTAAGTTTTTTTTATCATGAAAGCATTCCACCTCGCATGCGCATGTGCATCAATGCTGCAAGTTCATTCATGCCACTTCAGAAATGTCAATCATTTTCATTAGATTGCACTTGAGGATTGCATGTTTCCTTAAACACATGCATGCTGTCAATAATTTTCCCAGTAAAATTGATTTGCTGCTTTGGAAATATCCAAATAATTCATTGTCAAAATGGTAAAAAAATACGAATATATCAATCAAGGTCAAAGTAAATATTTCCTGCGTGAATAGTTACGTGTGTGACCTGCACCTAAACCAAATTTACGTCAAATACTTTTGGCAGTATCAAATTTTGCAGTAAATGTGAAGAAGCTCATATGGTATTGTACTTGTTATTTGATTTTATACATTTGCTTTCACAATAAAAGATACATACAATTTTTAACAAGATTTTCGTATTAATAACGAGTTTCAAAGGAAATTTTGCAATTCACAATCATTTAATAACATTTTTAATTATTCAATATGACGTGATGCGTAAATCAGTTTGTCTAATTATTTCGCATAAAGAATTCGTTAAAAGTTAGGGTATTTCAGTTATTTCCTTTGTTGTTTTTCTAAAAACCACTGTTCCAACATGCAATCCGTGTCCACAATGTAGCTTAAAATCCGGCGCATCGGAGTATTATAACCCCTGTCGTCAAACGGAATTTCTGTCCTATTGATTTATAACCTATTGTCAAAATACTTTTCATCAAACACCCATATTTTACCAACAGAGGTCACACCGTGAGCATACGTAACGCTCGCATATGCGAGGTAACTCTTCCAATTTTTATACGCGAAGCTGGTGCCAACTTGCACCGCAGTTTTTAAAGAGATATTATTCCTGTTCAGCAACTTTTATACGCTGCATTGTCCATTAAACCCACATGGAATTGTTAAAACTTTCACATCATCCAGAAAAAGAAATTGCTGATTGGTATGGGAGACACTTTTACTGGAATCATCATAACTTCCTGTAACGAGCTCTGCTTTTATGATAGTTCGGCAAGGGAATATTGGTGTTGAATCCTTACTGGTTGTAACCCGAACTCAGGGGATTTCTGATTAAATGATTCATGAACTATACTTTCTACAGACTAGAAAATATGCTCTATAACTTAATACCACGACAAACTGACTTTATGTGGGCTATAAGTGTATATATTAGAACGAGACAATTAAATCAGCGTACAAATTATCGACAGAGGATTACATACTTTCAGTCAAAATACTACTACGATAAACTGATAAACTATCAATCAAAAGGTACCACAAGGCATTGGCTTTACGTGAATTTCCAGATGTTAATTAATGTACAATAACAATTAAAATAACAGAACAGTTATCAATTATAAGGCAATCTTTCAGCAAAAGATAAGTTTTAAAACTATATATGTCTTGTCTGAAACCGCAAACCAAAGTGCGAGAGGAGTGACTAGCCACCAACCGTTCACCGTAAGTCCGAGAAGGGGAAGTAACTGACTCACACACAAAAATACAGCTATAGAAAACTGACAGGCAAGACATGGCTATCTTTCAAGCATACCTGACTATTTACACTCTATGAATAACTCGATAACCTTAGATATAATATAGATAAACTTTGGATCCGAATACATGGTAAAACCCATAAGCGTTGCGTATCCACTTTTGCGTATCTAGCATCCACTTATTTACATAGGGTCACACCTACAGTAATTAGTACATTACTTACAGTAATCTGTAGGTTCCCCCAATCCCTCAACTACACTCCACAGTACGGGTCATCTAATTTTAAACTAATTACATCAGTTACTAAAATTGTGACTAAAAATCAAGGAGAAAAAGACAAAATACTTAATTTCATATTACACACAAATTTCTTACACTGTATGACATTCTACAATTGGAGTGCCGTCTAGAGCAATTTGGTGGAAATGATAAATCTCCTCGTTAGTGAGTGAGTTGGCCGGGCGCCGTCGATGGCAGCCTATAAAGAATAAATAAATAAACTCATAAAAGATGTAACAATGCACAGAAGCAATTTATCAAAAATGCGTTTTGTTACATTAGATTCTGGTTTAGTTTGAAGTATCCTATTCAAACCCCACTTTGAAGCCGAATTGCATTATTACGTAGCTGAAGCATTCAGCAAGTTATAATTTTACTGAGTTGTCTGTCTGTCTGTCTGTCTGTCCGTGTGCACTCTCCTGGCCACATACGTTGACCGATTTAAACCAAATTTGGTACACAGGTAGTACTCCTCAAGGGCATCACTGGTATTGCTTTTCAGCAAAATCGGTCGCGCGCTTTAAAAGTTATGCGCGCGCAAATACAAAAAGTCGTCCGATTTGGCTGAAAATGAGTATGTAGGGGTAGTTCGACACGCGGAATTGAATGGTTACAATAGTTTTAATTTAAATGTACAAATTCGTGGAGTTTTTAGTACACAAAGTCGAAAAAATCGCATTAAATGGGTAATTAATGCATTAAATGATCATAATCGCATTAAATGACCATAATCGCATTAAATGTCATTTATAAGCGCATAAAATGTCGTTAATTTGGGCGTTCAGCTACGTTTCTTAGTCCACTTACGTGGCTTTTATTTTAAAGATTACAGCATCAGAATGTTTCTGGTTTTAAAGGGAAAAAAATCCACATTTTAAATATAATCTATACAGGAACAGTAAATTGAGTTTTCTATTAAGTGTATTTTAAGATTTGGTAATGAATCTAGTTGGAAATTATATTTATTGGAGTTGCTAAAAAATATTTAGAGTGGGAAACTTCGGAGGTGAAAATCTATTGGTTTTCAATAGTTTATCCTTATCTAATTAGTCCAAAAACAAAAGTATTATTACTTTTGTACTTTGCAAAATAATACTATAAAAATAATAAAATTCATAAACCTCGATTTGCTGAACTGAATTTTCAGATGTTATTGAATTATGCTTATGGACTTCCCTTCATATGTTATTGAACAGATTCTGGAGACACAGAACTAGCCGTGTATATTCAACTTATCTTGAAGCAGTAGACATTCCCGTACTTTCATTATCATATTCTTGAAGAAATAAACTAGTTTTCAAAAATGTTTTCTTGGTAACGATTAGCTTGCACATAATAATTTAAAATTATTCTGTCCGGATTTTACATTCGTCTTACATTATGAGAGATTCCAGCCAGTATATGAAAGTCAATTGCCTTTCCACTTTTATTGCAGCCCAAATCCATGCTAGTGTCACGGACATTGATTATCCTTCTTTTAAAAGGCCAGATGCAGTAGTCTGTATGCACGAGAATTCGACAATCGTGGTATTTTCACGAATGCAATATGCAGTTCATTAACAAATATACGTTGAAAATTTCGTGAACATGATGATTCCACAAAGTATATGCAAAATCATTTTTCACTCTAATCATTTCACAAGAAGTTTTCACGTGAAACGGTGTACTGCATTTGGCACTTAACTTGTTAATATCAACTACTCACGGTATATGGCACGATATTATTATAAACGGTGTAGTGTAATATATAAATAGATACCCAGTATGCATTTACTGAAGTATTAAAACACATTTAATGAACTCTGATAAACTTAAATATCTCAGAATATATGGAGATATACAAAATTGATTTATCAACGTGGATTTGGTATACATTATGCGGGTCTCTTGCAGTCAGAGTTTTCACCTTGTATTAATGCTTCCATTTAACAAATTCCCCATGGCACGCACGGCAGAAGCGGTATGTGTATAAAAGATAGCAATGTAGCTCTTTCAAAAGAGATTATGTAGCAAATACAATACTTCATGTAGAGCTACAAAACACATACCAAACAGGTTCTCCCAGAGAACTCTGGTACGATCTCTCTACAAATTTGATAGGCAGTTTTTCACATCGTTGGCTTACGAAACATTTCGCATTATATGCAATCTGAAGAGAAGTGATCAGAAGCATCAATCCATAAATGAAAATTATGCATTTCATGGATTTTATTAGCGATACATTTCTTCGTGTTATGCTTGATACCAACTAAAACCGTATTCATGCCTTAGAATTAGTGCCCGGTTCGTCCACGGTTTTATTCAGTTTCAGCCAACAACGGAATATGAGAATCAAGCAAGATGGCCTTTTTGCAGGCTTTATGTTCAAGTCCTGCGAAGATGTGCCACTTAACGAAAATAGCCCTTGTGTAGCGAAATTGGTGTAGATTATTCGTGCAGTTGCTACCAGCCTCGTTCAAGAATCCTCTCAGGAAAAGTTTTATTCAAAAACACCCCAAAATTCAGGATGCACATACATTAACTTGGTCCTACCTTAAAATCACTCAGTGTTTCATTTTTTATGATAGCTGCATCGTATTCCTCACAAAAGTTTAGATTAGAAACTGTTTCTGAAAGTTAAATTACAAGGATTCGGAAAGTCACCTCTATTTAGATGTTGTGGAATGGTGCAAAATGGTAGGTTTTGTATATGATATCTTTGTATTGAGTTCTCTTCCAATTCGCTGATCCTGCGTAGATTTACACAGGATTTGACGTAGAAAGATGCCAACGTGGCATCCCATTAGCATCCCAAAAAGTGGTTTTTTACTGAACGTGTCATGCCGTTTGGTCTCTTGCCATCATCAAATATCGAGAACGATGGGCATTTGCGTAGCCAAAAATGATCTTTTTGACATGTCATTAGGACAAGCGTGTAGATTAAAACGGCATAGACTGTTAATAATATCAGCCCGAATAAAATTTATGATCACTGATCACGATGAACTTATTGTGGAATTTGAATAGATATATATAGTGAAGAATCGTAGAATTTTAATGGTGCCATTTACGACTGCCTGGTTTATGTAGCTACACTAACGTATGTAACAAACGCAGATATGATATAATAAGCTTATCAGTGTTCAATTTATAGTGTATATCAGTCTAAATAAAGAGTTTTATAAGCAATGTATAAAGACTATATCGGTTTATTATCATATTTGGCCATGCTTGAGCTTGTATTGTGGTAATAATCTTGCTCACAACGAATTTTATGCTTTTAAAACTGTGGGATAAAAATAAGATAAAACATTTAATCCTACTCCTACAAATAAAAAGGATAACGCATTACATTTGAAAAGATTTACGATGAATATGTGTATTCGTAATTGAGCCGTTCCTCTTGAAAACTAAAGGGATGGGCAGATTCATGATGCTAAATTTTCCCCATAACGCTAATGCCACTTCGTGTTGCTTGCAAAAAAATTATGTCTGCACAAATTTATTGGATATACAATATAACAGCATTAAGGCTGACGTTAATTATTAATGACATTGAGTTTTGCATATTGAAACGTTACGCCAGGCGATGACGAGTCATCACTTACTATTCCCTACAACAACCAATACTTAATAGTGCACACATGAAATGCATATAATATATTTTCATATTGTTCAGAAATGTATATCTTAATACATTGCAAACGACTTTTCCATCACATTAACATTTACAGTTAGGATCTCGTTATTGAACACTCAAGAATCGATGTTTTGTTTACATCTCCTGATAATTGATTGCTTAGCTTAATATTGATTGCGATAATATGATTCCTTAACATACTTACTTGTCCAAAGTTGGCTTGATTCACTCTCAATTTTGATTTAACACAGCACTCATCGTCAGTCCTAGATAACAATGTATGCCAGATTAAAAAGAGATGTTGTGTATGGCGATGTGATATATGTCTCATTCAATATCAAGTATTGATCCTCTTTTGTATGAAGCTGTATATAACACGGTGAATAAAAAAAGTTGATGATATGCGTATAAAATGTATATCGAATTGCATTTAGTTTATGTTTATCAGCTAACTTAATAAATTCAGCAAGTTATAATTACTGAGTTGTCTGTCTGTTCGACCGTTTTCGTTCACCTGGCCAAATACATTGACCGATTTAGACCAAATTTGGCTTACAGGCAGCACTTCTCAAGATCTCACGTGGGAATACTTTTCAGCAAAATCGGTCGTGGTTTTGAAACTTACGCGCGGGGAACTATAAAATATAATCCGATTTGGCTGAAAATTAGTATTTAGGTGCAGTGATGTGTATACCCTTAGTTGTAACCACCATGGTAGCGGAGCAGCTGTAGTCCTGTGGACAAGCCACCCCTCTATTAAGGCTGTGGTCTGGGCTACGCTCCCCAGTCCAGTCATAGCCACAAAAATAAAGGCTAGATCACAGTAATGACTCCTGCTCTGCTAATCGTCCTCGGCTCGGTGTTAGTACGGGGGACGTAGCATTGTCTCTGTTGTTCACGAGGGAGGTGGCTATAACATTGCAATGCTCCCTACAGTGTTCCCTTCACTGTAGGATGAAATGTGCATGTATTGTGCAAAAAATAAGGTGAGACTGCAATATTTCTAATACAGGAATACAAGCAGCTGTGGGCTTCATAAGTTCCCAGCCTTAAAAATACATACATACATACATACAACCACCATGGTAGTACTACCGGTTGTTTGGTGGTCGGTAGTTGGTATGCAACATTGTGAGGTGGTATGTGGTGGTCGGTAGTATTTACAAATGTTGCTAGTAGACATCGGTAGTCGGTGGTATTTAGCTGGTGGGGGTGGTCGGTAGTGAAACAGTTTTGACCAGTCAATCTCGTCAATTTTTGTCCCATTTTTAATGAATTCCCATCTGTGTCATTTAATTAATTCTTAGTGTATTGCATTAAAAATTGTTTTATGTTTCAATTGTTTGATTTTGTAACAAACAGTACTAATATCGTAACGTAGATAAGTCAGTTGTGAAATCTAATATTTGTTGTTAATTGTTGAGAACAATAAATATTAAGTGGTTGGTAGTTTAAAAACCTTGGTGGTAGTCGGTGGTATGAACTTGTCAGTGGTGGTCGGTAAACATGAATGTACATCTCTGTTTAGGGATATATTGGCATGCTGAATAGTTACAATAGTTTTAAACGACCCTTTCAAATTCATAGAGTTTGAAGCGCACAAATTCGAAAAATCGCATTATGCAGGTAATTAATGCTTGAACTAATCATAATAGCATGGAATGATCATAAGAGCATGAAATTTTGTTCATTAGAATGTCAGAATCACAGAATGGCAGAACGCGTTCAGCTACCTTTTTCAGTCCACTTACGTGACTTTTATTAATCCTACGAGGATTTTTTATATCTATTGACTTTTACTGTACATGCAAAGGTTATATCCTATATGAATGCTTCCACCAAAATGATTGGCTGGACTCAGTTTCGGGGGATTGACCGCTGTACCTTAGTTGCCCGATCTCACGTTTGTTAAAAGCATGAGCACGGAATCATCAAATTAGGTTGCCATGCGCTTCATAATGTTTCGGCATCACACCATGTCCAAAGTTCGCTTGGTTGGTATGAAATGACACGTTTTATTCAGAATTGAACTCAGTTAGGAATTCACGTTGAAAGTTGAACGTATGCCTAATTATAACGTTCCTATTGGGAGTTAGTCGTTTACTAAAATTGCAAAGTTAAACAAAACTAAGGTGTATCATCTGTATGTTATACTCATCATCCCTATTCAAGAATTACTGATTCGGAAGCTGGAAGCAAGATGGAAGAACTAGTAGTTGGAGATGAGCGTAAGTCCTTACAAAATAAAACACCTGTAGATTTGAGCACTCAGAATATAAAGAAACGCCGTAACTTACATTTTCCGATATCTGCTTTTAGTGTGTAGCTTTGAGACAATTTGTGACGTCCTTGGGACCTGCAGCTCAGCAGACGTTCTTTGGACTAACCTTGTAGAAATTGCAAGGAGTCTGGAGTTTCCAAATGACCGCGTTGTAATGATCAAGCAGTGGCTTCTTAGCGAAATTAAAACAAGCAAATCCGTGCTTTATGAAATATTGGAAGCTTGGAGGGGAAAAAAGGCGTCCGATGCTAAGTTATCCAAGCTCGTCAGTATTTTGGAAGTCAAGGGCCTTCAGGAATGTGCTTGTAAGTAAAGCAAAGTTTCTGGTTTCTGTACCAGTTTTTAGATAATGATACATGTCTGAAACATAAATAACTTTCAGAAACCTCAGTTCTGATATTGCTTTGCATCATTGGAATCAGATGCCTTCGTGGTATTACGATACTGAATGTATTAAGCAAGTAATACTTTTACTCATCGTCAGTTAGTTGTCTGTCTCTTCGCATTCTCCTAACAAAGTATATCCGACTTGCATCATATTTAGTCCTTAAAGGCTCCATTATGCCAAATTCGTAGACAAATCGGCATAGCGTTTAGAACTTATGAACGCGAAAGTTCAGAAATTGTACATTAAACTGTATGTAAATTGTACAAGTTCGCCCGTCCAATACTGGATGTTACTATACTTACGGGGTTTGTTTTAGGTTATGCAAATCACTTATTTTCGAAAATTTACGAAAATTTATTTTCTGCATATTAATATGTTTGTAAACCATTACGAAATTTGACCATTTTAGTACGTTTATTTGATCAAACTATTTACGGAAAGGGCTTGATAAAATGTGCATAAGCTATTACGATTTTTTTACTTTTTAGTACTTGCGTTTTTATAAATCTAGCTCCTAACTACATTTGAACATGCATACGCAAAACCATTATTAATTTCTCCATGTTACGAAAAAGCAAGCGAGGCTCCAAGGTATGATCAAAATGTACTTGTGCGTACAAATTGATTCACTGCTAACTGCAACTCACTAAAATGTAATGTTGCTCATACACCTACGTTACCATTGTAGTTTGTCTACACAACTTCTATACTAGTGGCTTACCGAGTTTATTTAATGTTACTTAAATTCCATTAAGTTAACAGTGTAATGAAAAGCTTTGATGCTCTGACGGTTTAAAAAATAAAATGTTGAAAGGAGTCAAAAAACATTGGCTCCATTTGAGGAGTTAAAATTCTAGGCAAATATATTTGTAAACTCGAAATGTAATGATGCACCATTAGATAATACGAATAGACAATTTGTGACATCCGATCTAACTATCGAAGTGTCATATATTACTCAAAATTTCATACATTTTCCAATCGTGGCCCCTGAGAAGTCAAGGTTCACGTCTTGCATTTTGGTGTAACAACAGTTGTTGTAAATGTACACAACGGCAGATTCCGGTATGACCAATCACAATTAAACTTTCTTAATGTAAATGCCGACGAGCGACGGGGATCCTAATAAGCGAAATATAAATTTATAGATATTCTATTTATAGAAAATCGAGATTCATCTTTGAGCAAACGTGGTGGTGTAAAAAACTATCTACATTTCACAAGTCAAGTAAAGAAATAAAATGTATACATTATTATACAAGACAGCATAAATGTGCTGTACAAGCAACGATTAGTCCTCATATAATAAGTCGAATTTGGTTAACTGAACTTACATTGGAGTGATGGTTTAGGGTGCCATATGAATCGGAAGGTATGCATAAAGTATAAAACGAGTGCAACTGACGCTGATGTTACCTTCGATCTCGATCTCATTTAAAGTCAACTAGTAAATTTTAAAAATAAAAGTCCATGCATAGATATATGTATTTAAGTATTTGAAGGTAGCCTGATTTAACATAATTGTTAATCGACATCGGTTATTTCAACATTTAGGAATTTCACTGTCTCGCCTTAGTACATATTAGTGATATATATTTAAGAAGAGTCATTGATAAGCAAATATCATACCAATGGCAAGCAAGCGTCAGACAATTCAGTCAGAAACAGGAATAGACATAGCTGGACCTTGACCTCCTGTAAGTGGACCGGGTTGGTCCTGCTTTATTTTATTAAGGGACAATAATAGAACTACCATAAAACAAAATAGTTGAAATAGACGAAAAAAACAGACTGTAGACAAAGAAAAATTTGAGAGTGTATCCTTTTTCAAATAAATCCCCAACTCTTCGGGAAACACGTTCACTTTCCAAAAATAGCAAAAAAAACTAACCTTCATATCAAAATTTATTTATTTATTATTTATTTCTTATCGGATTAACTATTGTGAATAATTTTCAAAGGTGAAACGTTCATTTAAACTGTCCTTCAACGCTTCGACTTCTTGAAAATTAAGGAATGTAAATACAATAGTGCATATACACTAGGGCTGCCGTTTTCCAGTTTCCGTTAAAAACCGGGCCCGTTAACGTTTTCTAAAAATAACCGAACCAAAACCCGGAGACGGTTATGGTTAGGAGCAAAAACCGAACCGAAACCGGAAACCTTATATTTTCATAAGGTAATATATTATGAAGTACATCAGTAACAGGTTAGTGTAATTAATTTAAAAGTCATATTCAATTTACTGTGTGGAAGTATTTTCATGTAGCATTTGAACTGTTTAATAGCTCCTTTAGCTCAGTATTTACAAATTAAATGTTTTATTGCTGCTTTTTTACTTACTCGGTAGTTACAACAAAACCATTTAGTAGTATCAATACATCAACAAGTCTTTAGTATTAAATAATTTATGCATCTTGTATACAACTTATGTGTTTCCCTTAATTTTTCACCCCGAAACAATTAAAAAATTTTAAACAGGGTGAAATACGATTAACTTGTAAATCAATATAAATCTCTATTTAATTGCCTTAAGGCATCCATTCTTAATGATTTATTATTAATCTGATATCAAAACAAGAATGCAATAACGAAATCAGGTTATGCAAGTATTTTTCAGCATTGATTTATATTAAAATTCAGCCATTTTGTTAAAACTGGAAACGAAACCGAAACGCGGTTTTCCGTTTTCGGTTAGGGCTTTAAACCGAACCGAAAACCAAACTGATACCGTAGAAATAAACGGAATAAACGTTTACAAAAACCGGGAAAACTGCAGCCCTAATACACGCACAGCCAAAAATCCAATCCAAAAAACATACATTTTCTAGTCCTTACAAGCTAGCTTTTTTAAAGATGAAGCAATTTGCTTGAAACTTTCGTTATGCAGAAGCTAAACTAATACGCAGTTATGAAGAACTTGTCTGGGTGCATAATGTCTTAGTGAATACTCAAAAAAGTAATTTTGCGCCATGCATCGCAAAATGACGCCAAGAAAGTAATCGAACAAAAATGATTTTCAGGAAATTATGGAGTGTAGAGTTTAAATGTATCACTAGCCGGGAAAGTTATATATAACTGTTTTTCAACAACTTAATATGGCTAACTTTGGAATTGTGAAGGATGGTATGCATCCTCATCACTGGAGGGCAGTGATGAGGATGCATACCAAGCCATATAGGCAACAGCTTAAAATCGCGCTGACTAATGAAATTCCAGAGTTTTTTAGTTTATGTGATACAAACAGTTATGAGAAATCTGAGTAGAAACATTTGACAAAATAACAAAGAATCTAAGTTGTAAGCCAAGAAAACGCTCAAATCGGTAACTTCATCACCAAACTTTGCAGGGTTTGCATTCCTGTTTTGGCCATCATATTCGAAATAGTATGGTAGAATAGCCATTGTATGCTTAAAAAGCCCTGACTTTGAGCAACACAAACTATAACTAATATCAAGTTTTCACAAGACGGATTTCGAAATCTGTAGACAACGCAACTACTGACGAGCTGAATATTCGCGAGGATTATTTTCACCCCCTATACCCTTGCAGGTGGTAAATACCTTTAACAACATTATTCCCAGTAAAAAACATATCCAGCATCTGCGGCGGACCTGTTTCCATCGCTGCAGACTTGAATTTTCCCCAGGACATTATATTTCCTTTCACAACCCTTTTTTAGGGGTTGAATTCCAGCCTCCCGAATATGAAGCTGCTTAGTAGTTGCGTGGTCTACAGATTTCAAAATCCGTTTTGTGACAACGTGATAATAGGTATAGTTTGGTATTCAAAGTCAGGGCTTTCGTTTAAGCATACAGTGGCTATTCTACCCATACTATTTCGAACATTATGACCAAAACAAGAATGCAACCAGCCTTGTATAATCCTACATTTTTTGACCCGGGATTAATAATTGACATAGTCGGCATTAAGGATTACGGATTAATCAAGTAATTTTTCCGCGTTAAGTTAATCCTGGATTGGATTAATGTTAGTCCAAAAAAGCCTGGATTATGGATTAAGGATTAACTAATCCTATTAATTAATTGGATTAAGTACAAATTTTATAAAAAAATTCATATCTGAAAGCCTAAAATCGTGTTTTATGTAAGAAAGTGCTAAATATTTAACTTAAAAGTAATATCACGCTCATTGCAAAATACATTGATGCAAATCGTTCAATTAGTTTCATCAGTTTGTAAAATGTTGAGTTAATCTTGACGCGTCATTCTGGTACAACTGAATGACTTTTTCCCTCAATTTATTTCTTGTTTTTTTGTTAAATTGACCAGCTACGTTTATAGTTATCAAGTCTATATTCTTGGGTTGGAAAATCATTTAAGGAGTGTAACTTATTGTATTGGAGAAATATTTTTTGGTAGTTTGGGAGGGGATAAATCCTTTTAAAAAATGGGATAAGTATGCCTGTAAATTTAACCTATAATTGCTAGATCGTCTATTCAGGTTACACATTTTTCCATATATAAAATCCTACGAACATTATTTCCTTATGAACTCATATGAAGGCAAACTTTCAGTCAAATATTGCATTAACTCCGTATTCCATACACCATCTGATCCTCGCAGTCCGATAGACACATCAAAGTGAAGCAAGAAGCAGACCTGATTTCAGCAGCTACTTACCAATTATTGTTGCACAATTTTTTAACGCGTTGATAGATTTTGCTAAAAATATTCAGTTGCGATAACTATATAAAGGTGTACTTTCTATACACAAAATTTTGAAGATTTAAGGTGGGAAATTTTAGAAAAATTGGACCCGCTTATGCTTGCGACTTCCAGGACTTACCGACTTGCTTAAATACAATTGCTTGCAAGTAATGTAATAATCTTGAAAACTTGCTTGCAAGTATTTGCAAAACCTTTGGGGTTTCATAACACACTGAATTTAACCAGAAATTTTAAAGTTTCAGTAATTGAATTTACTATTTTCCATGAAAAATAGTAAAAAATGCACAGTAAGCAATATATTATAAATTTATAAATTCATTTGAAAAGTGTATTTTTGACTATGAAATTAGACATATTTATATCAAATTGTATGCATATTTTAAGTAATAACCACCGAAAGTACAATGCAAAATATGTCCGGTTATAGAAACCTCGATTTGGAAACTATCAGAAAGAGGCATTTGGTTTCAGAAGCTACCTCCAAAAAGGTATATAAGAGAAGATTAAGGTACTTTTTGAAGCTAGGAAACTACAGGGACTTTCATACTCAAAAGTAGCTCGTCTCTAATATACCCGTTTATGAAGTTAGCGTTTGAAATCGAACCCTTCTTTCTCATCGTTTCCAAGGCCAGGTTTCAATACCAGTCATGTTGTTCACTGTGGTTCCAAGTTTCTTTAGGGCAAGGAAAATTTTTACAAGTACAAGTAGTTCATTCCCACCTAAAGTGCAATTCATTGATTGATGTGGTCAGGAGAGTGTGAGCAGACAGCCAGACAGAGAATTCACGATCATTAGAAGCATAACTTGCTGAATATAATCAGCTACGTAATAACTACTATATGTGAGCTCAATATGGTGGTCTCCTTGCTGTATTTACCTAGGTGCATTACGGAAGCAGTTCGGTGTCAGCATCTCAATTGACTGCAACAGCTTTTTGCCCTTAAATTACAAAGTTAAGTTTCAAGGCTCCCTTGTTCCCCTCTGCAATATCCTTCGAGGCTTGTCTGTAGAAAACATACGAGGATTGTCTGAAAAATTTCTAAATAATTTACATCAACCCGACCTGCTTGTCAATAATTCGGTTCCACCGCCACTGAAATACTACATACCCAGGCGATTGACAACACGTTGTCATTTGGACCCAGTCATATTTAATAAACCTTACAAAGACATTTTTGTACTACGTGATATACAGCTTCACAGATTGGCTGCAATAGCAAAAGATCAAGGTACAGATATTTCAAGCAATCAATTGGTATCCTTATCCGTGCGCTTCATTCTGTTGGAGTATCACCAAGACTTTGATAAAATTTGCAAGCTTTCTACAGAACCTGTACACTTGATTAATCACAGTGATGGACAATTCATTTGGGAAAAAAGTTACGGGGATATTTCAACCCTTCAATCGAATTTGCATGGTAAACAGAATGAACTAAATGAAGGAGATTTCAAAGATTTCTGCTTAAAAACTATCACGCCCATTTGTATTTCTGACACACCTGGAATGGGAAAGACCGTGCTATTGGCCAGTACTGCTCATAAGATCATGAGCACAAACCCTGAAAAACTAGTAAGGTTCATCGTACTGAGAGAATTCGTTCAAAAAATCCTAAGCAAAACGCATGCAACCAAGAAACAGTTCATAATCAATCTGATTGCTGAGCAGACGTCGGAATCGGAGTTTGGGCGGGAAGTAATAAAACTACTCCTGCAATCGGAGAAAAAATTGGTACATCTTCTGTTTGATGGATACGATGAGGTGCTGGACTACCAGATTGACACAGCAAAATTAGTTCTTAAGACCATTTCACAAATGGGATCAGTTAGACTTTACGTATCAACTCGCCCACATTTAAGAGATGAACTGGAAAACATTCTTGGGGTTCTTGGTTTCAACATCCAGACTTTTGGGGCGGACGAACAAATAAATTTTTTGTTCAAATACTGGGAGCAACAGAAAGGCGTAACAAATCACACAAATCTGCTTGAATTTGCTATCCTATGCTTGAGAAAGCTGAAAGAAACAATGAATGATTTTGAGCGGGATATATCTGGAATTCCTCTTCAATGTTATTTGCTGGCTGAAGTTTTTAAAGACGAGGCTATCAAATATTCCTCGCCGGAGAATAGGACTTCCGACATGGATACAGGAATAGTGATACATATCACATCCATCTTTGAAATGTATGAAAAGCTTATGGAATCAAGATATGCAAGACTTTCGATACCTACAAATATAAGCTTGTGGAAACGGCTTAAGAGATGGTCGCCCCAGTATCAAGAGAAATTCATGACAAAAGCGCATATGTATGCAGCTCTGCAGCTTATATTTCCATCTCAAGCTAAATATTTCAAAACAATTTTAGCGAACCCTAATGATGTTGAAATACGAGAGTTATGTGCTATTGGAATTCTGGAGAAGAAAAGTACCAATGAACCTACCCCACGCTTTGTTCACCGTACGTTTGCAGAATATTTTTTGGGGATGTTTATCACACGTGAGCTGACTAGCACTGCAGAGTTTTGGAGGCAACTAATCGAGAGAAGAGATGACGATGCTTTCCTTGGTTTTTTCTTCAGCACTGTAATGTCAACAAATCAGTTCCCTGAAAACTTGGTCAGTAGTTCGAGGTTTAGTGTATGTATGCCAATACAATCTTCTGGCTTCCTTTACCCAGTGGTATGTTACTTTATTAATGCCCATCTTAACAAATGCAATCTCCCAACGATCAGGAAAAAAGCATGGACCCTGGATTCGACACAACTTTACGACGTGGCCACTGCTTGCATCAATCATGATTACCCTGCACTTTTTAAGGTAGCATCTGAATCCCAATGTCATAAAGATCTGTTACAGAAAAATTTTAAGCGACTATCTGCTTTAGTACTTCTTTCGGCAAAACACTCCAGCATTGAGCTTTTTAAAATTATCTACCAACTTGCTAAGCAACACCCTGAATATAACGCCCCATTTGTTTTGTCAATTTCACCAGAGTTTAAAGTCACGCTTTTGCATGTTGCAGTAGAAAGAGGTAATTTTGCCATTACTGACTTTGTTTTGAAATCTATCACGAAACCAGAGATTAATGAGCTCAAGTATATTGTTCACTGCTGTGTCGCCGGTTCCATTCGTGATAAAAAATCTGTTTTGTCACAAAAAGTACAAATTATTCAGCTGCTCTCAAGAACTAACCCGAACTGGATAACAGAAACTTTACCGAATGGCACATCTCCAATCTTAACACCTCATCTACATGTCGACATTGTTAAAGTTTTAGTCTCTTGTGGGGCTGATCTGAAAGCCAAAACTGCAGAAGAGGAGAGTGTGCTCCACATTTGCACAAAACAGGGGAATCATGTTGCTCTTGAGTATCTTCTAAGTTTAAATCAAATTTCCGTTACTGAAGTCTCTGCTCAAAATAAACTAGGACTAACGCCTTTCTTACTAAGCTTAAAGTTTAGGAAAGGTCTTACTCTTGATCTCATAACTATGATGGAAAATAAGGGACTGGTTATCACATCAGAACTTGCATCTGAAGGTTTGAAAACGCTTTACAACGGACATATATTGGATTCGGAGTTGGATGACAATTTCGTCCAAGTTATGGACCACTTGATAGCCAAGGGTGGAAAAGTTGTTTGTAAAACTACAAAGAGTCCCTGGGAGCTGATAGATGCGCATGGATACTTGCAAAGAATTATACAAGCAACAAAAAGTAATGATTTGCTTGTAACACAGCTAACTCTGCGGGGGATTTTTAAAACTGATGAAATGGTAAGATTACAACTGTTAAAAATTTGAATTAAAATGGTTAACCTACCCTTAACGGAGTAATTTAAATTGTAGGAAACCTATTTGGAAAAGTCACAGAAGCTTTACAACAAATTGAGTTCATTAAGCGAGTGCAAGTCATTTGAAATTTTATGTGCTAGTCTAGTGGCCTGCAACCAAATTGAACCTTTCATTTTGATAAAAGATTGTCTGCATACGGAAATGCAGGAATGGGCTTTTCGAACTCCTCCAACAGGTATAATCGATTTCATTAACTCAAAACATGACTGGGTTGCCGTACTCCGCAGTTTGGACGTGGAAATAAGTTTCGTGCGACTTATAAATACAATAAATTCAAATGTAACAATTTTGACACAAGAAGACATTACTGCCAAAACATGCCTACCAAAGTCAACCTTAAATATTTTTGTTTGCAAGACTGCTACAAGAGCAATTGTCGGACAGCTTGCCGCTCTTTCAACCAAAATTGTTATTTTGTGCAACTACACTTTATATGATATTGATGCTTCTGTTGTTTTAAATGACGAGTTTGGCTGGAATGACCTTTCAATTGAGTTTCAAACGGAACTTAAGTCGAAATTGCTAATTGGAGTTAATCGCCATGACGATGATGTTCATAATTACTCTGTAAACGTTGATGATGATGATGAAAACACTACGATTAAAGATACCTTCAGAACATACATGTTGACTGATATGCTGGGTGACTTTTCAACGTTAAAAAATGAGCTTTTAGTGTCATTTATACAAGGATGGACAGCGGTGTTAACAAAATTCAGTGTGACAGAAAATATGCGTTGCAGTAACTACCTAAATAACAACATTTTTCAGCACTTTTTTCCAGATAAACTTGTCTTTCACGGAATTTCATATGAGGAACTGAAAGTTTTGGCAAAGTATGGACAAAAAGTTGGACAATTTGGTACCGATATCCAAAATGTGGAATATATTTTAATCGAAGATGAGAAACAGTTTGATCAAGTTTGCAAAAATGTAGACTGTACCATCCACTTGATTGCTTACGACGAAGGAACATTTAAGCTCGTGAAAACTAAAGGGCCTGAAAGCGAACTAAAAAGATTCATGGAAAGAAAAGTTTGTGAAAGTATTGCCTCTTGTGATTGTGACGACTTTATTGATGATATTACGGCCCATCTTCTTTTTGAGATTCAAATCCATTCGGAAAAGTTTACTTTTGTTTGTTTGACGAACATTTTTAATATTCTTCCAGCATGGCGGGACTCCTTCAAAATACAACAATTGTTTACAATACAGCAACTGTTTAAACAATTACTTAGAAATACTGCAACTGCATCAACAGCGGTTGGAGGAAAAATTTTGACAGTTGAAGATAGATACGCAAAATTGATGTCGCCTGAAGATTTGGCGACTACTATAGTCAATCGGTGGATACAACATTTCAAACTTAACAACAGCGAGTGGAATAAACTAAATCAAGTCGCAGTGAATACAATTTTCCCCGATTCGGTTACCAAGTCCGACATCAAAGGAATGGAGAGATACATTGAAGTAGGCCTCGTGAAGCAAATCAAGCAGTCGGGTTCTGTAGTGTTTGTCCATGATACAGTTGCATGGTATTTCATCACTGAAATGATCTTAGAAACAGAAACGTTAAAGTTTTTGATTAAGCTGCGGAGAAAGGTTTTCCACGATTGTTTTGAACCGTTTGATTTTACAATAAGCCTTGATTATGGGGAGTGGGGCATATACGAGTCTACAACAATCAGTTCGCAGAGGATTAGAAATGAAGGATTATTTCGGTTCATCGAACTTCTTCTGAGCAGCAACGAACATAGTGCAAATGAGCTTAAACTCAGCCTCCAAAAATCTCAAGACGATTTAAAAATTTGGATTCATGCATGTGTTCATGAAAATCGTTTCCAACTTCTCCAAATACTGTTATCTTTGGACGTGCACCCCAGCTTCTTCAAGTCCCAGGAACTCGTAATACTTGCCATTAAATTTGCTAATTTGCCTATAATTCAGACGATTATTGAGAAATTTGCCCAGCAAACTGCAAAGAGTGTACATGATATTAGACTAAAATTGAAAAACATGAAAAAAGAACTTTCCATTTCGATTCTGCATATTGCTGTAATGAGGGGAAACTATTCCGTGATACACTACTTACTCAAAAACTATCTGCCTAAATCCTTACTTTCTCATCCTGATAGAAAAGATTTGCTCCATCTCTGCGTTATGAATACCCATGATATGACACCGAATAAAATCAATGCAAGAAAGCAAATAATTGATTTACTCATCCACATCAATCCAGTTTTAGCTAAAGTGAAGGATAAATATGAACGCACAGCGCTATTAGTTCCAAGAATTCATGTAGATTTGATTTTTCATCTGATCAAACATGGCGTAAACATTAATGAGATTAATAAGTACAATAAAACTATTTTACACGAATGTCCGGCATATCTCAGTGCAAAAGAATACGATCAACTTCTACAACATTTATGTAATAATAAAGTTTTCAGTATATTAAGTTCAGTGGATGATTTAAATAATGTTACTCCACTTCAGTGTGCTGTAGAACATTTGGAATTGCTAGACTCAACTTTAGAGATCTTCTCATCTGCCAAAGTTGACTTCAAGTCATTTGATAGATACGGGAATCCTGTGTTGTTTGAGGCGATAGAAAGTCACAGAAGTGTTTGTCTGGTAAAAAACTTAATTCGGCATGGTGCGGACGTTAAGCAACGCGGATGTAATAATCGTACAGTTCTTCATTGGGCGGCAAGGTATTGTAATTTACCTGCATTAAAGTACTTTATATCGCTTGGGTGTGATGTTAACACCACAGATCAGGACAAAAACACTCCGCTGCACTTCGCGCTGCAATACAGCGATTATAAACACCTAACATCAGTTGTAGAGGAACTTGTCAAAAATAAAACTAATGTTAATACCAGGAACAATGCTGAAGACACACCACTGGCAATTGCAATTCGCAGAAACAGTAATGGGAAAAAAGAACACGACTTAATAACTTATTTAAAAGTTGCTGGTGCTGTTTAGTTTCAACAACCGCAAATAAGCCAAACCCCCATTAGTTCTTAACTAATATATTAACCAACCATGGAAGTTTGAAAACTATGTATGTGTAGCTTTAGCAATAAAATTTAGTCACAACAAATCAATCTTAAATCCAAGTTGTGGTGAAAACGTGAATCCCGTCCTCCCTTCTCGTCCTCAATGAAACAAGGTAGCCGATACCGTATCTATACCATCATCAAGTAAACTTCAGACAACCACTCAAACTAGTTTGAAATGGAAGGACTTAAATTCCTTAAATACCCAAAATGATGAGCTCTTATAAATGAGAATTCACACTTCTTCATCTTACAAAAACTATTGCCAACAAAAAATATCAAACATTTGCTTAGTAATAATACATTCAAGACTCAGGGAGTCTTCTCTTTTGTATTAGGCGAAACATAATGTTCCCAAACCTGTATATAACGAACTTAATTTTGTTTAGAAAAAAATGTAGGAAAACAAACAGTAATTCGTTTTTATCAACAAATCTCGAAATAATTGAGTGCTTCATATCTGAAAGTTTTTTGTCCCTCGAACACATTATGCAATTGCAATCCCACCGAATTTTATGAACACAATCATAATTCTTAAGCAATTATGTTCATGGCATTTCGATTTCATATCAAAATAATGTTTTAAAACTGTTGTTGGAAGTATTTAATTTAAGCTAAAATATTGTAAACAAAGTCCTAATATAATATTCAATTTTCATTATAAGTTAATTCCTTTTTTGTTTTACTATAATGTTAAAACATTTCCATGTAATCTCTTTATAAAAAATTCTGAAGAACGAATGCGTAAATTTTCTTACGTGAAAACGGGAATTTAATGTACATTTTACAATATACGTCTGCAAAAAATGTTGGTAAGTAGCCTACCAAGGGGATATATAACGGCATGCATTTAACGCTTTGCTGTATAATAGAAATATGCCTCATATCAAAATAAGAAATGCGCCTCATGATACATTTGTTCCTTTTGTAGGATTGATAGCCTCATATTTAAATGAATCTGTAACATTTTATTAGAATTACGTAACTCTTATCTAAAAGCATTATTAACGTAGAAATCAATTACATAATAAAATTTTCTTTAAATAGCCCACACTGAAATCTAAATGTATGCTTATGTAAGCTAATTAATGCTTACAAATGGTATATATTAGAAATATATGTAAACTGTGGTCTCTGATCGAACTTGTTATATACTTGTTTTACGTTATCTGAGCAAATTATGCGTACTAACATGGGATTTTCATATCATAAAAATGCACTATTGGTGAAAATTATGTTAAGGCACATTTTCACCACAAATATGTATTGTTATGATATACGTGTTTGAATTTCAACCAGTTTTATGGCATTATGATAAGTTATTGATTAATTTTTAAATAATAAGAAGATGATTTTTTGATGTGATGAAGCGTAATGCATCTATGTACAACTCCGAACAGAAGTCATTTAAGACATTCTACTGTCGAAAAACGTTCGACGAGCTAATCATGATGACAGGGAAGAATCTATGCTTTCAGAGCTAAAATTACTTTCAAATATTAATTCATAGTCCCATGCTTTCAAAACTCTTTTGAGTCAAAACATAAAGAGTCTTTCAGTTACTTTCAAGAAATTCAATTTTAAATTGCTAAAAATGAATTTCAAAGTGTTAATCTACCACTTCGATTAAAAGCTTAGTGCTAGCTTAGACTTTGCAGGCTATATGAAGAAGTCAATGGTTGTAAGACTACCAGGTTATCGATTCAATGAATTTTATTAACTCGTTACTAACTAACCCGTTTTGGCATGAGAGCGTTTCAAACTTACTACTATACTTAAAATCATTTGAAGGGTCAACAATACTCAACCTTACCAGCCACAAACGAGTCTTATATCGTTTATCTATCACTACCATTGGAAGTTTAGTAAAATTTGACCTTGTAGGCCCTAAGAAGTCCAAGTCAATGGTTCTCAGACACTGGATACCAATTCTATGCATTCTTATACTTTCTTTACACTGTTCTATAAACGGTTACAAAATTCCAATAAAAGGAACAATATTTCCTATAAAAGGCACAGAAGTATCATGAGGCACATTTTTAATTTAGGCATGAGGCAGATTTCTATTTTTCCGTGGATGGTTTATATTTGTCCCATATATAACCAACAGCATCAGAGTTTGGCCCGCCGTAATGATGTTGCTGATTTACCTACAGAAAAATTCGCGTAGAGTATAGCTCGTGAATTATTATTACTCAAAAGCAAGCCCGCATATATTTCTCGTGCACTTTACATGCCGTAGTTGACTTTTCAGGTGGCAGTTATGTGCTACATTTGTCATGCCAATGATTTTGATTACACTCGGCACACATTCTTATAGGTTGTTCATTATTCCATCAAATGTTTTAAGTAACATAAATCATGAAGTTTTGATGTTCATCAGAAACCAAGTGGGTGCGAGAATGTGCTTCACCAATATGCTAAAGCAACAGCAACCAAAAGCTTCCTGATACTATGCTTATGGTGTACCTACCATAATGTAAGTGCGGTGAAAGCTGAAGATCGGGAATATAAACTGTTTGTTGAGTGAAACAGATATATAGTTTTTTAAATGTCTTCGAATAAAATCACACGTTTATTCAATATTCATGCAGATCTCTCATCAACTTTCCATGAGAAAGTAACGTAGTAAAACAAAAGAAATACTAAAAACTAGTTTTTATTCAGATTTTATATTTTGTCTATTGATTCTATATTTTCGTATAAAACGATGTACATATAGAAAACAATATTTTAAATTCAAAATGAGCATTTTATTTGAAATTGAATAAAAATAAAAATCAGGAAATACCAAATGAATAAACTCATTTCATTCGTTCCCCCTATGTCTTATGTCTAGTTTTCAAATGTCATTTTAGGGACATCTACCTGGAAACATTTCTTCGCAGCCCGGTTGCTTATACCTGAGGCTTCCCACTTATTTTCCTTCTTTGTGAACTATTGCTATATGCATGTTCATACCATACTCATGCGTAAATCCATCTAAACAAATGGGACACTTAAATGTTTTTTTGTGACATGAACCCGTTTGTGACTTCTTAAGTTCCCCTAACTAGTAAAAATTTTCCCGCATTGCTCACACATCTGCTTTTCCTGATAATTTCCATGCTCCACTGAAATGTGTTGGGAAAGGGTAGCTTCTGCCTAAAATTTCTGGCCGCATTCTGGGTAGCAGCAGCTATGGATCGGTTCGAGTTGCTCTAATTCCAATCCTTGATGACCCTTTATCAAATGCTCATCTAAATTCGGGCGTTTTCGGAACGATTTTCCACAGAACTCACAAGCCAGCCTTTTCCTCAGTGAGTTTTCATTTTCTTCTTCAAGTGGCTATGTTTTTGAAGGGTCCATTCTCCCATTTTGCAGTCCAGCATTGGCATTCCGCAAATGCTGCATTCGGTGACCCACCCAGCCTCTGTGTGATATTTTATTCTTTCGTCCAATGGAGCCCATAATTTCAACTTCTTAATAACGTTAGCATACTCTCTCTGCTGAGTAATCTTGTGAGTGGAAGCCAGGTGGGAGTTGTACAACTGCTTTGAGCTGAACACGGGTTTATCTCGACATAGACGGCATTGGAGGATGTTTGGCTTCTCTACAACTCTCCTTCTTTTTTCTTTGTCAAATACACTGTGTGGAGAAAGTTGCTTTCTCTTTTTCATGAAATCTGCAAAAAACGAAGTACACGTTATTATTTACGATTTGCCAGTTATTCTAATTTAAAAATTGTGTTTTATTGTTTTAATTTAAACCTCGACTAGGATTTGCCTCCGAAATATTGTTTGAAGTGTCACAGGGTAGGACTGTATTAATAGTAACTTGTCCTTGTTTATATTGATTCAAATTACAAGCAGTGTCTGTTCGGCATTCCCGTCTTGGTGTGAGAGCTGGGGATGGAGGCTGTAAAAATGAACTCAGGCTTGATGTACATTCTTTTACACCAAACCCGATTGAAGTCGTCTTGTGGCCTTTTTCTATTTCCATTCCGCTTGCCGGCATTGGTTTCAGCAGTCCTAAGACACACGAAATCATGAAATATTCGATTCATAGAAAGATAATCTAAATTTATTTTTCATTTGAATCCCTTCCTGCTCATCACTTCGGTTCTGAACCCCAAATAATAGCGAGCGTCCAAACCATTATAGAGATTCTCCTCCTTGTACTTCCTCTCCCCTTCAAACGTCTTGAGCTTGATGAGTGAGCCTAACTCCTCCATTTTGGAGTAAACTTCCGCGAATGAGTTCAGCAGTATTTTACAGTTTTCACAGATTGGAAACTCCTCATCCCTCTTGTCAATGTTCAAAATATTGATCGCCGTCATCCCCAAAATTTTACAGTAGCAGCTGAACAAATATTGATTATTAAACTGCACATGATTATCAGCACACGTCCATTTAAGTACAGTTCCATTAGTGTTGTAGACCACTGCAGTTTCGCCGCAAATAAACACGGCTCGTGAATAACTGGTTCGTCATTCTCACTAAAATTTAAAGGGAATTCCTCCATTTGACCGCTTGTACTAGTAGTCTTCTCACCACACATGATTAGGAATTAAGTGGTGTTATTCCACAATAAATTAAAAAACTTACATATATAAAACAAAATGAGCTATTGTTCGGTTGCAATAAGTAAAAGCATTTGAATAATTAATTAATTAATTTTTCCCTATCCATGAGTATTGAAATGGAATGAAAATATTTTCAGGTGACATGCAGCAGCATCAGTATTTTATACGCTGGAGATAAAAGTCCTGGCGCAAGTGCAGATGTCGCCTAAATGACTGTTGAAATGGACAAATCCAGACGAACAAAGCAAACAAAAGCGTCACATACCATCATAAAACAAAATGATGAAAATGAATGCCTAGTAATAACATGCTTCTCAATGTTGGTTCTTGAGTTGCTTATGGGCTTGAAAATTGGAGATTTGATATACATAGACATCAATTGTTAGCATGTAAGTTTTAGTCTTGGAAGCAATGGAGGGTGTGTGAGTTCACTGATTTATAACATTGAGTTAAAAATGTAATTGATAAGCTGAGCAATAAGATTCGCTTTGATGCTCTCGCTTACACAATTGTCCAGTTCATGGGCTATATAACTAAGCACGTACAGATCTTTCCAGTTTCATTTGAGAGTCCTGTATATGAGATATTTTTCGCATAAAGCTAAATGATTAACATAACAACTATGACAAGTAAAACGTAACGGTACATACAACTTCATATCGTCCCCTTTATAACATACACAATGAAGTGAAGTACAAATGATGATAAAAAATTATTCTGGCCTTGAGTATGATTCACCCGTACCTATACTTAAGCCATGTTTAGATTAAATACAGCAGGTACTTGCTACGCATATTTCTATTTTTAATGAATCACATATGTTTACAAACAAGGCGTTGACTTCAGGAGAACATTCTTTGTTGCTATAAAAACTCACCAAGACGGTAATTATAGCGACCTCCATTGCACTATACCTTTGTTAAGATACTAATAAAAAAATAAATTATTTATTGAATTTACCACTGACCCCACGAATGACAAAGAGCACGTATAAGAAAGGGTAAATCATTCACCAACGTGCAAATGTCACTTTGTTGTCGGAAGTTGAATCAACAGTAAGTTCTTATGCAAAGATTGTTTATTTGGCTTTAACTAATAGTTTTCATGGCTGTGGTATGACGCAACGTCAGAAAACACCTACTCGATTTAAAATCATAGTAAACTCCACTCACCAGCGTTGGGAATCTTTCAGCTATGAGATCATGGCTCACAATGTAAACGGAATGTTGTCAAAATTATACTTCAATCAATCAATGTCAGATTATCAAAGAACAACATGATCTGTCCATGTGTTTTATGTTTGCTACGTGTTGAATTAAACAGCTATTATATACTAAATTGAGCTTTACAAATAAGTATTTATCCATTTATTTGTATGCACTACATGCACATATTGGGTAAAAGTGAGTTATTAATACTCCTTCTATACAAACAACAATGTTGTATTTCGACATTCAACATTATCGTATGCTGACCCTGGAGAATCTTTTTAGCAATGCTCCAGGAAGAAATTTGGTACTAACATGTATTAAGTGAGAAGATTTTGGGCTTCTAAATCTAAATAATGTTAATCAACTACAGGAAGGATTTTCAATATCGTATGCCAAAGTTTAAAAAAATAGATGTAGTACAGATTGAGTCAAAAGAATTCCATCAAGTCAGAAAAGTCAAAGTTGACTTCGCAGTTTTCCCATTCTGAAAATAAAACAAAGGGATCGGCTTATATTCCGTATAATACGAAAATTAGTTGAAATAAATTTATATTTAGGTAATGTAATTGAAGGTAAGGAAAAGTGGCAATAGCTTTTATTATATAATTCAGTAAATCTAGCTTGTTTGCATAATTAAGGCTTACGAGACATTGCCTTCCATAGATATCAAGTTTACACAAAACGGATGATACATCCGAATAGCAATGACCTCCAAAATAGTTTGCTTTTGTTAATACAAAAAACTGAATTTTACATGAACAGCATTTACTGGATGAATGGTAAGTGAATCTCTCATATTAATATTTAGTTTTTCCAGAAACGACAAAGAAATAGAATAGGCGAATTATAAAGATATGTACATTCCCACATAAAAAATACACGCATGTTAACCTGTTATTTGTGCTCAACGTGTTTCATTATGCATATTTGCAGAAATATACACTATACTTAATCAGGAATGGTTTATAGATGTATATTCATACAATGATAATAACTTTTTAATGGAGTCATTTCAAACGTAGAGTTGTGTAACCTTTGCGTTAGTTAATGCCACGCAAAATGTTATGTTATCATTGACATTACAATATGAGACATTACGTATAAAAGCTAACCAAGGAGCAAGGCGTAGCAAAAGGTTCGGCAGGTTTATTTATGGTAGAGTATTGCCCCAATAGGTTAACATGACTACATGTATTCACAATAATGTTGCTCGACTCTCTTTGCAAACATTTAGTCGCCATTACGCCTACAACAAGCCTTACACACTTAACATGCTACCAATCAATGTCAGTTTTATCATTATTGGCAAAAACAACATGAAATCGCTGTTCTCAATGCGAAACCATGAGACGTTTGTTTGTTTATATGATATTTGGTAATCCAATATCGAGGCCGCCATGCACAGCTTTGCTTTGCTGTCCATTATTTTGGGATGTGGACCGTCGGGTTTTTTTCTTAAAGAAATAACGGGTAAAAATGAAAGCTTATGTAAACAGGTGTTAAATTACAACTATGAAGGCTGCAGAGTAGATCACAGACGTGAGAATAATGTGTTACGTAGACAGGTTCATGATGTAGAGGCAACTGCGTGTATCATTCCATATGCATATTTAAAAGCAAGCGCACCGAACGAACGAAGGACTCACTGAGTCCTACCCTGAAAAGGTTATATTTAGCAAGATCAAACCCCCATGGAAATCCAAAACAAGTAAAAGCCACCCCTGGAACCCCGAAATAAGGGCAGAAATATTGAATCTGTAACTTTTAGTCCTCATGGACACGCTGGGGTTAGAAGAAAAATTGAGATGGTAATCATTCGGGGTCATTTGAGAACGCTGGATTAGCTGGTAAAGCAATTCCAATCCCAACTCCACCAGGGCCTATTAAAAGACGGAAGATTTCAGTGGAGAAGGTACGAACACCCAGTGTTCTAAATGTTCCCGTTCCAACTCGAACCGAACAAACGAAGGCGTCTACTGGGTACACAAGATGGGGCCTTGGTGGATGGTTTGGTTCATAAGTTCCTAATGCATCCGATAGACGCGAAATGAGCTCTGACTTTTTTGTCTTAGCCAACACTTCAAATACGACTTTATAAGCTTGAGGTTTCTGAGCTGGACTTAACGGGTTAAGCTATAATTGTAGATAATGGTATGTTAAGGGTACGCTATTAATTTAGCCTATAAAAAATCGGATTGAACATTAGAGACAGCCCAGTTGCACTGGGCAGACGGTAGTGGAAAAACAGCGCAAAACACTTTAGCCGCATCTCCCCAACCATCCGGTCTAATGTACAGTATATGGGCGCTCTATGATTGGGGTAATGCGGCTAAAGTGTTTTTCCGCTACCGCCTGTCCAGTGCAACTGGACTGATTAGAGAATGTTTTTCAGTTCAGTAGATAAAAGGCGATGAGGTAAGGTAATGTCAGCATTTCAATTGGTGCTGTGATTTGATAAATCATTGAAATCATGTTGTGGCAGGTTTCATGACAGAAAGAATGTAACATTTTCCACTCTGTCAACGTTAAACGTATATTTTATGTCATACGTTATGCCAAACCACTGACAGGTGTGAGGGATATAATAATTTCAGCGTGTAGATAAAAATGGACGTCGGGACTCCCAGGTAAAATATGGCGTGATGCGAATATCTATCAGTTTCATATTTAGTAATCAGGCCAGATTAAATTAGTCAAGACAGGTTTTTTGCTGCAAATTTAATATTTCGGTAGACCTTAACAAAGTTATGTATGCCTGACTGAATGAAACCTTTGTTTAAATACGATTAATTCAACACATGTATACTTCGAATAATTACTATTGGAACAATTTTTTCCCAGAAGTTAAACTGTCCTAAACAACTGCTATTTCAGATTTTCCAGATTAAAAACCAGATTTTAGTAATTGAGACGAGTGCATCTATCTTGTGAAACACCTTTAATGAATATGTTGTTTTATGCTTCTACAAAGAATAAGTCATTTCAAATTGCGATGATATGTTTAATTACGTTTAACGAGATTAGCAACCCTGAATTAATTGGTCATTCAACTTTTACAAACTGCAAATATGTCATGTCAAGCTAAATTCGAATGAGTGTAAATATTAATTACTCACATGTTGAGAAGCTAATAAAAAAGAGAATAAACTTTGAGTCATTGTTTTTCTAGTTTTCCTAATTTCTGTTTTAATTCACAAACAAAGCATTTCCTTCCTGTACATATTCGCGTTGCGCGTTATAGCATTTACTTTATACTAGAATTTTCATTTACCAACTGAACGACCGCTGAAAATTAAAGCAGGCTAAATGTGAGTGTTTTAGTACGATTTCCAATTTTAGGAAGTACATAAATTAGGTAAGATTTTTATTTTATGATGTCATCCTATAGGTTTCAATAAAATTAGTTTTATACTTGCAAAAACATAGTAGAATATTCAATATAGCAGCATTGCAAATTTATAATGATGCGACTTTTGGAATGCTCCGCTTCCCGTTTTCAAAGGCAAAACTTACCTGACGGTGCACATACTAAGAAATATAAATCTGCCACAAACACTTACCGTATACTAGTGAAGCTGCGTAGAACGGTAGTGATGTTAACTTGATATCATACCTCGTAACTTACGGAGATGTTTAAGAGTTTTACGTGTTCAATGAAAAATGTGTACAACCTCAAACAGGCATAATATACTGTGGAACACTCTGATGCTGTTGTGACACTCTGACAACGTTTTTCCATTACCAACCAAATCAATTCTGTATTTCCAACCAAAGCACTAGGCAGTGCTTGCACGCATTAGGAATGTAATAACCTAATGTAGATTGTGCGTCCCAGCTTTTTATTCATAAAACTGTATTATCAGACACTCACTTCAGTCCTGTCAATCAAATCTATTCCCTGCTTGTCCTCTGCTATCCTCGTTGTTTCGTACTCCAAAATTTTTGATGATCGAATTATTCCCACGTTAAAAGGTCACAAATTAATATGCATGACACGACACGTCCGTTCAGGGATCCCGAACCATCTAGATTGCAAAGTCGTTAAAATTATAGAATTATTTACCCAAAATCCTTCCTGAAAATTACAAATTACATTTTAAGAATTTCAGCTGCCAAAATTACTATTACAGATTAGATTTAAAAATTACATTCAAAAGTGACAATTCCAAATTACATTTAACAATTACAATTAAAAATTACATTTCGCGTAATCTTTAATTTTAATTAAATGTAATTTTTGCTTCTAGTTGTGAATAAATGGATTAATTGTGTACCTTGTTTCATAAACTGTTCGGGAAGCACAGTTTACTGTCTCAATTTGATGCTTTTTAACTGCTGTTGGAAATGTTGTGACTTTTTTGCTCCAGTTTTTAGTAATTATGATGAAGAGTTTTGAAAATGTAACTTTATTACAAATTACATTTCTAATTGTGACTTCTAAAATTACAATTACAAATGACATTTGGAAAACGAAGAGGCTGAAAATACGTATTACATATTACGTAATTTGTAATTTTATTACTGTAATTCGAATAACTAACATCTCTGGTAGATTGTGCTGCAAATATATAGATAAAAGCCATAATTACATTTTGTAAACTATATCTCAACGATTTCATGTGGTCGATGAACAAAAGTACGCACAAAAGAGATCCAGGATATGCTTAAATTGGAAAATGAAAAATTGGTATGGCAATATTCAGCATCTTTTGGAAGCCACTACTTCTTACTAATCATAGTGTGTTTGAATGTAAAAATCTTTGGTTAGTCATCGTCCAAATTTGCTTAAAATGTAAATAGACAATATTGCGGCATGTACAACCGTGTTTCACTTCACAGTTTGGATGAGACATTTCATTCCAGTACTTAACTTATGTCAATCATGATTAACCTCAAACTACATTTATATGTTGGCCTCATTACATAGTTTTACGCTTTCAGACATTTTTTACCCAGCACCTGTTGTTCATCCTTCAATTGAGGTTCACCTAATTTCAGATTGAGTCATGAATGACAGATTTGAAAACCCCTGGATATAAACATACTCTCAAATTTTTTCAATTCAACATGTTAATTTAACTCGACATGTAAGTGACCTATCTTCAAGTAAAGCTAATTTTCTGCCTTCGCCGATACCACATAATACTCAACTTTTCAGGTGGGAAAAATAAATGATCCCATTTAGTATTCAGCGTTTTGAAAACAGAAAAAGTAAATGTAATAATTAACTTTAAATCGTAATATATAGTTCATATAGAATCAGCTTGGTTTAGACAAGTTTCCGCAGCTTGGAATGAGATAACTGCAGTAGAAACATTTTTGCATGCAAAAGCTGCACACCATACAAGGCATAGAAACTGACTGAAATGAAGATGCTGCCCAAACATGTACCAGCAACGGCAACCTAAAAAAAGGTGATATGATGATAATGCGCCTACTGAAACTGCCGAGATGTACATTACAAATATATTGCGTCTTCCCTGCAAACCGTTAGAATAAAGTGTGAAGTCGTTTAAACCAATACTTGCAGTGTTTAATACTGCAGCACTCATGTATTGATCTTTGAGTTGATTTGCAGCCAAGCAGCATCAGTGCTTTACACTCAGATTCAATGAATCACACAGTGTTCGCAAACATTACGTTTCCTTCCGGATATATCAATGATTCGTTATATATATTATTTTGTTATAAATATAAAATTCTTCCAGACGGCTATCCTCTCCATATTGAATGGCTTTTAAGTTACTAATAAATCAAAAACATTTGGGTAATATGTAGTAAAATGTTTACATTATAAGTTTGCAGGTGAACGATTTTTAAAATAGAGTTAATAAATACGACTGCACGAATGACGATGAAAACGATTAAAGCCAATGAGTCTAGCAAAAATTATGCGTAATCATGCATACACGTGTTCTGGTCTGTATTCTGAGATCAAATCAAATAATTAACACCAAGCATTTGCACTATGATTGACACGTATATAAAAACATTTTGGACAAATATATCTCTTCCAAACTGTTGCATAGTTAGCCGTTTTAACAGTAGGAAGTGCTACCATTTCATTTGATGGTTATACACATTCATATACTCATGTCATCTGAAACGATTACCAATAGAGCTGCTTGGCTACGTTTAAGTGCGTTTACAATCTGTTTATTACATTGATTCATGTCACATTCCGGAAAATGGAATGTTATAAGCAAAATATTCATCCATCAATGTCCGGCTTATCAAGATGTATGCATATATTTGAAGTGTTGTGGTGTGCCTTGTGTGCAAAAGTAATAAATAAATATATTATTCCTTTTTATTTTGTTGTGAAATGTGAATTTTTCGATAATTTTCTTATATGTGATTACGTTTGCGAATACGTTACTAAAATAATTACGAAAATAATACACAAGAACATCCAGTTTTCAAACGAAGAGTAAATTACTTTTAAAATATTTAAACTAAACTTCGAAGCAGTAGTGCACAAAACGTTGTATTTTGCGAAATTGAATTTAATTTCTTAGACATTTACTAATTAATGTTCTTAATTGTTAAAAACCGTTCAATTAGTGTACACGGTTCATTTCTCTCTCGATACATACAAATGCCAAATGTAAAGTTTATTGCACGAGAAATATGTATAGAAATTGGATTTGCACAAGTATTCACACTTTTACTCTCCTTTGACCACTTGAGATCTCATTCATAGTCAGTACTCATGTATTACATGAATGTAATTTATGAATCATCGCTCCTTCCTATAATTAACCCGTTTTCAATTCAAAAGGTTTTTTATAAATATGAGTGGGAAAGCTATAAACGAATCAGTGTTTCATCACACTACATTACAGTAACAGATACATTTTCGTTCTCTCCAATTCCCCACAAAAGGCTTTCTTATGCCCTTCGTTATTATCTTGCAAAATCACTTGCAAAGGTTTTTAAAATTTCGAGGAGAGATAGAGTAGCTTTAAAATACAGTGGGACTTTTACCCAGCCCACACAGTAACACTATGGAAGAGTGCAAGAGGTCCATCATTGTTTCGAATTTCGATAAACTTGTTACTAACACAAATTGTTCAATAACTTTTCTGTCAAAATTACTAGCATCTGGTACATTTAGTGAAGACGATGTTGAACAACTGTTGAGTTAAAAATATTTCGTATGCTTATTAAACTCACTATAAAATAAAATTAAACCTTATATTTTTAGAATGCTCTTAAAAAAGAGCCTAGACACCAGGCATACGTGTTTTACAACACAATTCTTAAAAAGGAAGATGGGTTTGAAGCACTCGAGAGAGTGCTACTGGAGACTACTCAGTCTGCAGCGTTGGCTGTTCTCAGGAAGAAGAAAACATCCGCGGCAACATTTCGTCATGACCAAGACTTTGAGTCAACGACGATAAGTTATCAAACTCTCCTCGGAAAAGGAAGCTCTGGTACGTCTGTTTACAAGGGTAAATTTGGGAATCGTGAGGTTGCAGTCAAACGAGTGCCTGGAGTGTTTGGGAACAAAATTGCCCAGGAGTTGAAGGTTCTAAATGACTGTGACGCTCATGAAAATATTGTGCGCTATTTTGGAACACAGCAACAAGGAGATTTTGTCCTGATTGCAATAGAGTTCTGTGATATGACTCTTGGAGAATGGGTGGGAAATAAATCCGTTGACATCAAGCCTGTAGAGGTTCTAAAGCAAATCACAGTGGGACTTGAGTGGCTGCATAAACAAAAAATTGTTCATCGTGACCTCAAACCAGAAAACATTCTACTGGCCCGAAAAACGTCGAAGGTGAAGATTTCCGACTTTGGGATAAGTAGGCGTATTGCAGATGGAAGGAGCTCTGGGTCAACTTCTGAAACTGGAGGGACGGATGGTTGGACTGCTCCTGAAATTCTGACACAAAAACTTCCAAATCAGTCCGAGAAATTCAAATTCGTAAGTATTTAATAAAGTCTAAAGCAATGAAATTCCAATGACTATAATATATCTTTGTATAAAAAAGAATGCGCATGATTGAATGAAAAACAAAAATGGGTTATGTTTAAAATTTACACAAAAACAATATGACATTATCAGGGATTGGATAAGATTTGTGTTGTTTTTTTGCAGACCTATGCATCCGATTTGTTTGCCCTTGGATGCGTTTATTATTTTGTGCTGACGGACGGAAGACACCCATTTGGGGATTGTTTTATGCGAAGTGGAAACATCTTTAAAAAGAAGCCCACAATCGACGTAAATGCAGTTAAATATATTTGCACGCAAAATCTGCGTTTCATTAAACTTTTAATATCTGGCAATCCTATATTAAGACCACCATGTAGTGCTTTGCTTACTTGCCCAATATTTTGGCAAGAAGATCGTCGGGTTTGCTTTCTTGAAGATTTATCGGGCAAAAATGAAAGCCTAAGTAGAAAGCTTATAAATTACAACTGCGATGAAGGTTGCAGAGCAGATCATCGGTGTGAAATTAGTGTGTTAAGTAGGCAGGGTTATGATGTTGGGGCATCCGGATGCGTGGTTCCCTTTGCATATTTAAAAGGTCAACGCATTAGAGGTGAACTGAAGAACTACTACCCTGATACATATTCATTTCGAGAAAAAATTAGGTGTAGTAAGAAAAAGGCAACAAGGAAACCGAAACAAAACCAATCCGTTGAAGGGCAATATCTACAGCTAGAAATCATGATAAATAATGATGAAAACATAGTAGTTAGCGCTCCAGCAACTCGTAGGAGAAAAATTGAGACGGTGTTAGGAAATACGGGCTCATTTGAAAACAGCGCATTACCTACTGATAACATTCCCACTCCAACTCCGATAGGGCGTTTTAAACGGAGAAAAATGTCAGTGGAAAGGGTCAGAACACCTAGTGTTATTAATGTTTCCGTTCCAAATCGAACGGAACGAAGGCAAGCACCTGCTTGGTATATGAGCTGGGGTCTGAGTGGATTGTTTAGTCCATCAGTATCCGATGTATTTAATATGTCCTTTACTTGGTAATTACGGACCTTAGATTCCTAGTTTAGCTGGTATGCAACCACGGATTGAGAGCTACGAATTGGTAGAAAATTGTAGGCTGGTAGTAACTTGTTCAAAAAATGACACAAAATAAAATGGATTGCACATAAAATGAAAATCAGTTATGTGGAAGTATAGAAAGCGATGAGGTTGTGTCAGCTATGCAATTGGTCATTTAACAATATGAAAACATGTTTTGACATTTTTCATGAAGATGTTGCATTCCACTCTGTCAATGTTGAACGTAGAGTATTGCTGTCATTTAATTTATACAGATACACTGACAACTGACAGGTGTGATATGGTAATGTCAGTTTGGAGATAAAAATGGAAATTGGGCCTCCCAGGGAAAATGTAACGGAATGTGAATATCAGCCAGTTTCATTCATGGTGATCAAACCTGATTAAATTAGTTAAGGATGGGTTTTACTACACATTGCGCGTAAATTAAGATAGCTTGGTGTTTGTTTAAGAAGTTCATGATGCAAGTCTCAACACTTCGATTAATTATTCAATAGAATAATTTTAACGAAGTCAGGGCTTTCAGCTGCGCTACACAATTACTATTTCTTATTTTCCAATGTAAAACAAGAAGGTTAGTGATTGATAAGATGAATAATTCCTTATATTATTATAGAAAATACTCAATCATTAAAAACTATGTTGTAAATGACATCGTATAGTTGTTATAAATCATTTATTGAATTCCTCTTTTTTAGAAAAACTCTAGGAGGAAATGAATATTTTCAAATTGTATAATTTAGCATGCATAAAATTCACCATAATTTCAGCGAAAAAATGACATCCAGTTTTAAACTAAAAAGCTATGGGTATTTACTTTAAACCTTGAAATGTTACTGGCATCAGAAAGTGTAAATGTTGGTGAAGGTACAGATGGATATTATTTTAACTGTACATGTTGGAAAGTAACTTGATAATAAATCATGAGTCATAGTTCTTTGCCAAATAAATTTCTTCAATACTTTCCCTTGTTTTTGCTTTGCTTTACAAACTATGCATTCCCATCTAGCTTGATGTGTGGGTGGACTATTATACATATTATTTGATTGGGTGTTTTCATACTTTCTATTGTTTACTAGAATTTTCAACTGAATGATGTCATCCATATAAGCTTATATCAAACTATTTTAAATAATATGCCGATTACACTTGGAATTAGATTTTTATATACTTGCCTACATTTGCACTTTCTCCCTATTAGTGTTATCGCAGCAAGACTTTAGGTAATTGCTATAATACTATGTCAATTGACGACCAATTTTTATGCGTAATAATACCAAAGCACACAAATCCACACATTTCCCCCCAAAAACATGATGCTTCACTTTTTAAATGTTCCGATTTACGAATGCGAAAGAAATCAATTTCCTCATTTCAAGAGCTTTGTATTACTGATGTGCGTCATCAACTTGATATCACACCATATTTCATAACTTACAGAGGCTTTGTAGACTAGATGAGAAAATGTGTGCATGCATATGAATTTTTGAATATGGAACATTCTGATGTTGATAACGCTTTTCCCATTACTACAACTGATGTAAACCACTCCATTAGCAACATTTCACTCATGAAACTTATTATCTGACACTCACCTGAATCCTGTCAATCAATTTTATTCTCAGCTTACGCATGCATATTTGGTTTCCCCAATTTTTACATAAACCCATTATTCCTACGTTTCCTAAAATTCCAATTTGAGTCACGTCAGGAAGGATGATTCCAAAAAGGTCCAAAATCTTTATTTTCATTTAATACCTTTGACAACTTGCAAAAAGTCGAGCAGTTTGAAAGTAGACATTTGGTTGGATGTAAAAAATCAAGCAAAAATATTCACTGCAAAATAGGAAGATATACATAAAAGCTCATATATTTATGTACTACATGTATAAGTAATTTATTTATCGTAGCCTCATCTAGCCCTGACGAAGATATGAGATCCGATGTATTTCTTTTGCTCTGTGAGCGTATATCAAAAGATATTAAAGCCCCAATGGTATTACAGCGTGTAGTTAAAAGTAGTGCATATGAAACTTTTTTTTCTGCATATATTTATGGAAGTTAAAACTATGTCAAATGTCAAATCCGTTCTCATATGACATGTCCGTTTCACCGCATAATGATAACATGACAGTTTGAAGCATCTGAGAGTCATAAACCAAACCAAGTGCTCAATTTTTCTGATGCAATACGTTTATTATTACGATAAAATTTTTTCAACCATTTCATAGAGTAGCAATACTGCATCATAATGTTCAATATTAATTAAACTTTTCAAGAGCATTGTATTTCTCCCCAATTCCATGATCAAATGTCAATCATGTGCATACTCTACAAGCACGTATATATGTAGTTTCCCATTTTCACAGACTTTACGTAACCGAATTTCCCGTCTCACTTGTAGTTCTCTAAATCCCACGTTGAGTCATGTAGTCAGGAATGGCATGTTTTTAAACTTCAAATTCTAATTTTAAATGAGCTTTCATTTGTAACTTGTAACCCAATTACAAAACAAAAAAGTAGTTCAGAGCCAGAAGACAAACAAGTGGTAATAACTTTTTGCTGCAGAAAACTTTGCATGCAAAAAAGCTACACCAAACCCAAACCAAGCTCAGAAGCGAAACAAGAAAAAGTTGCTTCACAAATCCAATATTCACAAGTAACAGCAACCAAACGCTTGATGATGATGATGCTGGTATCCCTTTCCCACTGACTGTGGCCTACTTGTGAGAGCTATACCTTGCATTACAGCTCTTGCTAACTATAATCGACACCTACGCTACGCCACATACATTTTGTATGACTATCGATTCCTATGCAAACCTACTTTCCAAATCCCCACAAGCATTCTCTACTCTTCCTATCTAAAATGCATCTTGTTCCTATTTTACTCCTATTTCTTAGCTATGGATATTTGAGAGAGAGGAAGGATAGCACTCGCAAAAACGTGCGAAATTCTCAGAAAGGGATTGTTTTGAATTTCTCATAAAGACTATGCATCCCAACCTAAACAAGACAGTGTTTTGCACTCTTGCACACACAACAAGTAGTAGTTGTTCCGCTGGGAATGGAGCAAAAAACTGAAATAAAATGCGAGAAACTACTTCAAGTAGCACGAGAGTTACAATAGAAAATATTCCACTTCAACCCAGCATAAGCATAGGCGATGAAAGTGTCTCAGATCAAGATGAACAAAGTCAACTCATTATTGAACAAGCTTTGCACTCCCTAAACTTCCATGAGAACTCTGGATTCGTTGTCAAATATGAGCGTAAGAATTTTTCACTTACAAAATTTCAAATTTTAAAACTTTTAAAAAATTTGTTTCTTTCAGGTACCTGGTGGCCCGACCTCAACACTCCACCTTCCATAGCGAGTGTGGGAGCTTCAGAACACGCTCGGGCTTGGGCACTAGCAGGCCCATCCCATTTCGGGACGATATGTCTGAAACAGGGTGGTAAAGAAGTGCTCAACTTCCGCTACCATTCCCTCAAATGCCTGACGTTCTGCGGGACTAAAAACCGCTGCTCCGATGTCTATGTTCCACAGCTTTCCGAAACCATTGGGAGAGTTGAATGTGGAGCGTTTGGACATGGGGGAACGATCACGGATTTTGTGTCAAAATCCATTTTTCTACTGACCCAAGTTTCTAGTCAACCTGCCCCAAAAATTCATATTACGGATGACATTGGAAATATAGTTTCCGTAGCGGAGGGCTCAAGGGGAGTTAGAAGGAGGGGCGGAACAACCTGGACTGATTTCAAATTCACATATTCACTTCCGGCTGAAAATGGCTTGCCAGCTTCAGCTAAAGTATTGTTGGCTGTGGGATTTCTCATGTGGGTAAGTTTCGTAATAACTTTTCTTGAAAAAAATATTTTTCAATTAATTTTTGAAAACTTTTTCTAGGTATTTGTCTACCAAGAGAAAAAAGCTGGAGATAGGTGGGCAGTCATTTGGCTAGCTGTGATGGTATTTCTCGCGTTCCTTTCCATTTGGCCAATTATCCGAGTGGTAAAATATTTCGAGTTTTGATAACTTTACTTAGTTTGTTCCAGTTCGCTTTAAAAAACGCTTTGCTCATTAAAAAAAGTCAGTTAACAAAGCTCAGCCGTAACTGTAATCATTTTTATTTGCAACTTTGCATAAAAACATCCATTATGAATCTCTCTCTCTATTTTACGATAATACATGCCATCAAATATGCATGTAAGATTGCATCCTGCATCCAAAATGGAATGAGCATAAACCCCAAAAATTATTGCTGGAACAATGTGCTTCACTCACAGATTGTCACGTCCCCTATGACAAAGTATATGGTTCTTTTGCAACCTCAAAACTGCATGGATATGCATATAAAGCATCTTGAACAAGATCTTATAACAAATCTCAAGAAAAAAGGAAGAAACTTTTCGTATACGATATCCTTCCTGTGTATGCATAATATTATGATACACTAACCCACTTTCATTATGATCGTGTCCAGATAACATGGCTCATTTTGTATTCGCATCTCCAGACATACATCCTCATGTTGAAGGCTTTGGGAGTGGATCAACAAGTTAAAAAAGCAACTGACAAAAAATCTTTGGATTTGTTTGCGAAATTATTTTTTAATTTTAATTTTAAAAAATTAAAAAAGCCATGTCCCATTCAAAATTCACAATTGGTGTGGATTACCCTTGTTTCGGGGAGTTTAAATGTCCCCATTGCCCCCGAACCTGGGAGAGTACCGTAGCCTGGAGGGATTATGGGCAGCAGTGCAAATCCTGCACTATTTTTGTGAAGGCGAGTAGCCTCCAACGTTTCTACTATTATTATTGTGAGCCGTGCTTGACGACAACCAAAGGTCAGATAGGAAAATGGAAGTATAAATTCTGTGAGGAAGGAAACCCGTGTAGAAGCTGTAAAAGGATTTGCCAACCTTTTGACAGGGTTCAATATCAAGTTGGGAAATATGTGCTTCCAAAGTTGGGGGAAAGTCCGATTCATACCGACCCCAATATAGAGCATCAGCGAGAGTTGTGTGAGAGGTGTAAGATGTTTGGAGGCTATTGCAAGTTTTCTTATGGGAATACAGCTCCTGAAGCTCGAGGTGGAATGGAGATGTGGCAGTTGAGGGTTCGCCCAGTGGAAGAAACGGTTCCACCTGAAATTTCGGAGATGGCACCTGAAAGAGAGGAAGAAATGCAAGCAGTCCCACCTGAGCCTGAAGTAGAATCAGTTTCTCCTGCAGAAGGAGCAGCCTCGGCATTAAACTATGATGAAGATTTCCCTGCCATATCATCATCAACATCATTATCCTCATCCCAAACTTCTCTTTCAAATTCTGGAATTCGAACTCGGTTCCCAAAGCCAAAAAGAAATCGCAAACCACTGAAGCAAACGAGACAGGAACCAGAGGCGCTGGAGCCTGACCCTACTTTCGAGACTCCAGCAACTTCCAGTCCCTCTGTAATTGAAAACCGTGTTGAAAATGCAATCCAGGATGAACCCACCTTGAGCTCTACTCATCCAGAGATAGATTCACCGCGTGTACGACCACCAACACCATTTCCAGCTTTTCCCTCTCGATCTCGTCAGTCTTTCATGTGTAATTTGACAAAATACAAGTTTATACAAATAAATATGCAAAATTGATGAATTACTGATTTTAAGTAATTTTAAATGCAATTGTTTGCAGGTCCAAAACCCGGAAGCCAAATTCTGACCAAATACAAGTTGGTAACTGATAACGCCCAAGCTTTAAAGAAAGCGGAGACGAAAATGATGCCAATAGCTCCAGCAACAAAGCAGAAACTTTCCACCTCAAATGCCAATCCGACCACCTACTACTGCCGGCCGGACAAACGTCATGAGGAACCGGAACCTAATTCGATTGGGAAAATGATGCTCTTCGCCCTCCTCATCTTTGGCTTGTCTTATGGATTATCAACAATTTTCAAGGGGAGGGGAAAGTGAGAATATCCAAGAAAACTTGACATAGTCGACAAATTACATTATGATGAGCTGGTGTTTGGATATTTTTCAATTTTATATATTTCTCGTATTAAAAACTTACAAAAATATACAAAGATTTGGCTTCTAATCAATTCTTGATAACCAACAACACAATACATATCGTTTTATTAGTGAACAAAGGTGAATTGAGGAGCGTCAGCGTCAGCCTTATCCATGCAAGCGGAGCATTGCACACATCCCAATTTTTCCGGGGTGAAGTGAAACCAGAGTCAGCCAAGAATAGGTTATTCACGTTCCCTTCTGGTGTGTGGTAACGCAGAGCTTTTCCAGCGCGGGCGATTCAAAACGGGTCATTTTTCTCAAGCAAATGCACTAGCTCTCTGCTGCTGCAGCACAGAACTAGTGCATTTACGGTGGTGAGCAGTAACGCTCGTGTCGACAGTGCTTATCAACCATCTAAAGTGAAGTACAATGTCTGACTCCGAGTTGGGGGTGAACTACCCCTGTTTTGGGGAGTACACGTGCCCTCTCTGTCACCGTGGTTGGGAGAGTGCACTCGCCTGGAGGGATGCCGGTCAAATGTGCAAATCCTGTAATGAATCCGTTCCAGCCACAGGTCTCCAGCGTCTGTTCTTCTACTACTGCGAGCCCTGCTTGATAACCTCCAAGGGGCAGAATGGGAGGTGGAAGTACAAGTATTGTGCGGAAGGAAACCCCTGCCGAACATGTGGAAAGAATGCAAAACCTTTCAAAAACTGGCAAGCCCAGGTGGGTCAATACGTCATCCCAACTCTGAGGGAAGGAGGGGGCTCCCAGATTGACCCAACAAAAGAGCATCGGAGGGACCTCTGTGAGAAGTGCAAGCGGCTTGGGAAGTACTGCAAATCTGCCCCCGTGAATCCAACACCTCCACCCCAAACTGAAGGTTGGGAGCCGCCGTCCTGGACGACTTTCTACGCTAAAATTATGTGAAGACTGATGTGAGTTAGGATTAAATTAATAATTTACAACTTGAATTATGATTAGGCGAAGGTCAAGTTGATGAATATTTCCTATTGATTTGATCCCTTATAGGCTACTGATGAGACTGAAACCGGAGCCTGAATTTGACTGACAATCATGATTCTTCAAGGAATAATTGCTAAAACAATTATGACTGATGAAACCTGTTCTGACCAAAATGTTGTGTTCTTGCATACAAAACTAGAATCTTAGTTTGATTAAATTTTTCTAATTCAAAATATTTAAGTAGCCCAACGAGTGTTTTTATTTACAAAAATATTGATATGATTATCTGAGCTTCATAAAGGCATTAAACACAACCGCAGTTAAAATAAAGTGACGAAACTCCATTTAAAACTGATTTTCAGTTATTTTGGTTTGGCACTGGAAAATCCAAAACCTATTTATTTATTCCTCTCCGCTTCCTTTCCTTCGTTGGAATCACAAACAGAAATGGCATTTAATTGATACTTCCATAACTTAACCTACTTGGTTTTTTAAAGCGAAACGTTTGTAAATAATTATTGTGATGTAAATATATTATGTCTACACTTTTTGGTAATTTTGTCGCATCTTCGCACCTCCCTCCACTTCTTTTCTTCTCACTTCGGACAAGACAGACAGACAAACGGAGTGATTTACATTAAGTTTAAATAGTCATGTTTGTAATAACTCTAATTACGATTAATTACTATTTTAGAACTAATTTAAACTATCATAATTATGTTTACATATCACAAGAGAATGCATAACATTTACTGGGATTTTCAATTATAATAATTTTATTCCAATTGGGTTTGGACACGGGTAAATACTCCTGTTTTAAAAAATGAAGGACAGTTACTCACTATCTTAATTAGTTTAGCAGCTAATCCTGATGATTTTTAGCTCATAATAATATCTCAATATTAAACACGGCACGGCAACTCTGAATATCAATATTATTGCACCTCCAACTCCTCCTGACTGGGTTTTCCTCTTGATTACAATAACTAATTAAAAAAGAATCTCTTTTCTTTTCCCCTCCAACAATTAAATGAAAAGAGGCATTTACAAACTTTTTATTTAGCTTAGATCTACTGCAGTTACGAGTTACACTAGTTTTTGTATAATTTCCCTAAAAATTTCAGTATGATCTTCATCATCATCCACTCCAAAACTCGCCAGTTTCAGTCGACCTTTTGAAAAAGCTACTTACAATTAGTTACGATGATTTATTTTTAATTAAACCTAATTCATTATTATTTAACCATGTTCTTCAGCTGTTGTAGAAATTCGTAGTAGGAGACGCTCCCCTCACCCCGATCTTCGACGAGGTTGTTCACAAACCACATTCGTTCTCGGCTGTCTTCCCTGAAACCCCAAAAATTAATTAGGTTTTGGATTTAATTAAAGATAAATGAGGTGAAAGGGGGTTTAACTTACCTAATTATTCTAATGGGAACTTGGTATGGCTTATTGGATTGGAGGTAGCTAATGAAATTGCGGATGAGGTTGGCCCACTCCGTTTCCAACTCGGGTAGATCGTCCTGTACACCAAAAAGGAAGGAATTTTTAGTAAACTGAAGTTAAAAAGAGGTTGAGAGTTAATTAGAGTGGGTTTTTTACCATTTCGTGTAAAGCAACGAAACCCTGGACTCCCAAAACGTCCTCACAAAACTGGGTGGACACGTTCCGACAAACATAAATGAGGATTAAGTCCGGCTGATCAAGGAGGTAGACTCCAGTTGCCTCAATTCGATCTGAACACAAGTGGAGCACGGGAAACTGGGGGTATTTCTCCTCCTCCTCCCCGTTTTCGGGGGTGGTGGACCTCGACGACTGTGGAACTTGCACTAAAGGCTGAAAGCCAAATATTATCATTTAAAACCACTCCAATTTCATTTTAGTTGGAGGAAAAGTTAAAGTAAATGGGACTCACAACACTAGCGATGGTATGAAGCGGATACAAATCTGGATAAATGGTTTGTATGAGCTGGAACAGCGGAAGGGTTTTCATCTGATTCATGAATTGTGAGCGATCATCCAGTCTTGGTCTCAAATCAGCTCGGAATCCCATCTAAACTCCACAAAACCACCTCTATTAAAATCCCACTCAAAATACACAAGAAAACACGTGAAAAGCTCAACTTACGCTTCTCAAAATGGAGTGGGTATATGCCGGCAACATTTGCAAGCACTTGGGCGCCACGAGGGCCAAATTGGGTAGAGAATTTTGGGTCGTCAAATAGGCACTTAGCACATCTACCACCGCATTAACGAAGGCTTCCCTCGCATCCATCAAATTACTGCTGAGGCTCCGATCAACAGCCATTTTGCTCAACAGGCCAATGATCGCTTGCTGATCTGCGCTCTGAATCACATCATTCACGTTCCCTGCCACTGGTAAGCAAAGCGTATGGACCCTAATTCTCCTCTCCCCCTTCGAGCTCGTGTACAACAGCGCCGCTTGGAAGCAAAC